>MU759238.1:0-18523 GCA_026770625.1 Nicotiana glauca | reverse complement strand
TATATATATATATATATATATATATATATATATATATATATATATATATATAACCATCTGGTCATAGTTCAATTTACATGAAAATTACGTTAATAAAATCTTTCGGAATATCCATTTTGCCTTTGAGCAATATCATAAAGTAAACTCTTTTCAACTTTCGTATTTTTCTAATACCCATAAAGAGATGATAGAACAATATGACACATGGGGAATCAAGAATATAGGCATCACTAGTATTTCTATGAATAGAGTCATTTATGAAAATTGCATATTTTGCTCGTTTCATTTGTATCAAATGGATCATGCCAAAAACAAAGAAGGGATAGCCTTAACATACCTGAGTCGATTCTCTTGACGACCCCTCTAACATACATCAATTGCAACAAAAATATAACGGTGGATCGAAGTAAAGTAGAATCCGTATGATATTCTTAAGAAAGATTGGACCGTACTCCCTTAGAATCGCAAAATTCTGAATTTGGAAAATGGGATATTCAGCTTGAAATCTTGTGCATGCGAATTCTTGAGCTTCCTGACTCGTACCAGGCTCTTGTTTCAAAAATTTGTTGCAAGGGAAGGCCAAGACCTCAAACCTTAATCCTTTGATTGGTTATAGAGTTGAGTAAATTAGGTATAATTGGTGCTTGTGAACCCACATTTGGAGGCAACAATAACGACAGAAGCACTTTGCCTTTGTACATGCTAAGGTCTACATCTTTCCCTTTAATGTCCATGGAAGAAACCATTATAAAGGGATGACTTAAGTCTACCGGAGAAATAGAGTTAGGAACGGATAAATATGACATAGTAATAAAGAGGGATGAGTTCCAATAATAACATATTTTGGCTAAAGGGATTGACAATTGGTATCTCATATATGGATTACTTGAATGTGAATGCGTTGGGAGTTGGGTCCTTCACTTCATTTGCCACCTTTCTAGTTAACGTACATAGTCATACATGGGGATTTGGGGGTGCTGCCACGTGGGGAGGTTAATCTCATTCAAATATATCCCAAATTAATTAAGTACTGTCCCATTATCCGATAATTAATTAATTACCTTTAAAATTAAGCATTATTCCTACTTACTTAAAATATTACTTTCTTTTCACATACCTTATACCTCTTACGATTATGGTCATGTGGTATCTCATATGGTACTAGTCCATAAATATCGAGTATTTTAGCTCGAGCCGTATTTTATCCCAACAAGTTTACGAAAATTTATTTTCTTTGACTTTCTTCCCCTCTCACCTTCACGAAATTACTTATTACTTGTTTAAAATAGCATAATCCTTATAATCTCCAAATAATCTTTTCCTTGGACTGATGTTAATTACCTTATGAAAAATTCAACATACAACACTACATCGTGCAATTTCGTCGTAATGTAGTATTGCGAGACGTGACATCTCACTTTCAGACTCGCATTAATTTATTTATGGCGTATTTTCATGTACGAAATATGGGGTGTAACACTCCAGACATACTCCTTCAGCCCAAGATCTATAATAAGTAAATCATGGTATAAATCAGTAAAACGTGATGCGGCGTGCATCCCACTCCCATCATAAATCAATAAAACATGTTGTGGCGTGCAACCCAATCCTATAAACATCATCACCATCAGGACCTTAGCCTCACTCAATCATCAATCTCTCTAGTCTTTCAGACTCTCAATGTCATAAAAAATCAGCCCAACAATAATCATGTGATGTATCAATAAATGGTAATCGAGACTGAGCTATGATATACATATGAATACATATGAATGAGTATGTAATGCAATGAAAGTAGATAGTTCAATAGCAGAAATGACCTCACTGGGTCCCAACATGATAGGCATGTAGCCTTGATATGTTTTATAATATGGATCACAACTCAATAGTTCTAGAACATAAATATTTAATGATTACAAATAAGATCAGGTAACTACACAGTACCACAGGAATAACGAAGTCACAATTCACACGGTGCACACTCACATGACCATCACCTAGTATGTGTGTCATGTCAACATCAAATACATAACATGTAATTCGGAATTTCATACCCTCAGCACCAAGTTTAGATATGTTACTTACCTCTAACAAGATAATTCCAATACTGAGAAAGCGAAGCGACGCTCCAAAAATTTCATATCGCGCGTACCGACCACTGAACGACTCAAAACTAGCCTAAAGATACTCAAATATATTAAATAATACCAAAGAAAACAAGCCTTAATCGATAAAGATCGAATCTTTAATAAAAAATTAGTAATTTCTTTTTCCACCAATACACTTACTTTGGGTCATGGTACATATTCATGTATCTTAAATCTTGTCATCAAGAGTCTGTAACACGTCTCAGTGCATCTACTTTCTATACATAATCCATTACCTAGTTGAAAAGAAGAATAAAAAAACCCTCAATACCGGGAGTCATATCCTTGAGTTTACCGGCTAGGATGTCATCTTAGTATTTGCACAATCTCCTATCCTCATATTCACTAGCTTTTATGCAATCTACATCAGGCTCAACCAGTAGCCAGTAATATTTTTAAATTTTTTACACTGAATCTAATTTGTGTATTCTCTAGTCTATGCATATCTTTGTCTGTAGGTATCTTTATATGAACTATATGGGCCAAATTACACATGTTTTTTCTTCTCTTTTTTTTTAATGCATAAGCCATAATATTTATCTTTTCCAAAAAATACCAAATATCATAGTTATATCTTCAGTAGTTCCCTCCATCAGTATGATAAAATATTTATCTCTTTGCTGGTTTAATTTATACTTCAAGCTCTTGTGCTATATATAGATCTCATAAGTTTCTTCATGTGACCATCTCTGGATCTTGAGTGGCATAATTTGACTTTAGCTTCTTTAATTTCCTTGAAGCATAAGTTATCATATAATCATTATCCATGAGAAAATATCCTAATCATACTCTCGAAGCGTCATAGAACATTGTGAATCCTCTAGAATCTGATGGTAAGACTAATACTAGTGTGGTTATCAAACACATTTTGAAAATTTGAAAGCTTTAATCACATTCCCGATTCCTCTATCCACTGGAACTTTGCTTCTTTTTTTTTAACTAGGTTAGTGGCGCTACTATTTTAGAGAAATCCTACACAAAATGCATTTATCCAAGTAGGTGCAGATCACTGTAAGAATAGTTGTTCTTTTCCATTTCTAAATTATTTCTATCTTCTTTGAATTTACCATAATTACATCATTACATGAAATATGCCATAGTACTGCAACCATTCTATCCAGAAATCACGATTCAAGGGCTTAGGAAAACGATAATTTTTCGGCGGCGGCTGCAACATATTTTTCAAGTAATCCTTGTTTTCTTTCTGGCGACGAGAATATACCAAAATATCACAATAAAGAGTATGATACCCTTTTTTCTATAAATAACTCGAGCATCATATTTATTATATCTATGAATATTATGGAAGCATTAACCAGTGCTAAAGGCATCAAAGTAACTCATAATATATGTAGTGAGTTCTAGAGGCTGGCATCAAATTATATTCCTTTCTTATTCTAAGCTCATGATAACAAGAATAATGATTAATCTGTTAAAAGTGTTTGGCTCCTTTTAATGGATCAGACAAGTTATCTATACGAGACAATGTATATTTATTATGTATCGTTACCTTATTCAATCATATGTAGTCGACATACATTCTTAGGGACATTTATTTTTTCACTTTTTCTCTTTCTTTATAAAATATTGGTGCACCAATGGTAAAACACTCAGTATAAGACATTTATCCAGTAGATTTTTTAATTGTTCATCTAAATATCTTAACTCCATTGCTGCCATAGAATATGGTTTGTGTGCCACAATTAAAAATAAAGTCTATTTATATGCGGTAAAATAAGAAGACTCGATATTTGCTATCAAGATAATTTTGGAAGCCTTCCCCAAGATCCCGAGAGTGGAAGGCCACGATCGAGTTCTCGTCCTTAGGGCTTATCAAGGTCCGAATAAAAGAAAGCATGGCCCCGAGTTCAAGGTGAGAAAAGAGGTCTCCAAAGCACATGGCTACACCTTACAGGGTCGGTCTATCTGTAGCCTATTAAGATGACGTGCGATAGGTCGTCCCATCTTTTTACTCTTGTGAATGATATATACGTACTTTACTAAGTCCCATCTTTTATAAAAAGGGGACTTGCCCCACCTTGTAAGGGGTTCATGTTGCTCTGATTCTCCAGTAAGCAATAATATATATCTCTCTCTCTCTTTATTCTAAATTATCAGTGTTCTTCGACCCGGAGGTCGCTCTAGCATTTTATTGTTCTTTGTTTGTTCTTCATATTTTAGCTCAAGATTGATGGTATAAAGCCTTATTTATCTATATCCTTACATGTTATTCCCTTCTCGACTACCCTCGATACAACCAAGATAGGTCCCAGGCCTAGCCCCGAGGTATTTACTGGCTTGCTCTAAGCTCGGGAACGTCCCCTTATTGGTTCGATTATCGCTTTGGCTAACTTGATATTTACTGTTTTACCCTATGTTTTAGCACAAATCAATATTACAAACTACCTCGGGAATAGATCACATATTTTTAGAATCCTATTTATAAATTTAATTGTTGTTACCATTTTCACGGTAAACACTTTAGCGCCCACCGTGGGCTAAAAATAATAGCGATTATTTTCTTGCCACTCAAACACATGATACCTTTCACACTTTTTCTTGCCCATAATGTTTAGATTTTAGGTTAATGATCAGCTCGATAAGTGAAATCGAGGATGATAACCCCAAAAATCGCAAAGAAAACAAGATGGTTGCCCTAATGGCTGGCGCGACACCACGGGACCTATATAACGCATCTAGAATGGTTCAAGCGGATGCGGATTCATACGCTTTATAGCGGGGAAATGAAGTCTTTCACTCTAATTACGGCATGCAACACGCTAACCAACAGGAAGCCCGAACAATTCCATGCCCGGTAGAACAGGAAGTTAACCTTCGTATTATTTTTGAAATATTAGAGGAGCAACATTTGGCTATCTCTCAATTACAGAGCCGCCTGGAGACTTTTGGCATAGCAGTGCCTAAAATATCTCCTCACTCTGAGCCAGTACCCGAGGTATGGGGCAACGACGAACCAACAACCTATCTTGTAACAGTGAGGATGCTAGAAGACATTATCATAAGGATCGACTCATGCTCGCGGAGACTCCTAAAATAACTGTCTCTCGGAGATACGATCTCGGGACTTATTCTTTGGAAGTCAGAAATAATGAAATTCCCTGAGAGTGACAAGACCCAAAATCCTCAAAGGTGCATCACCACTCACGCCCGCCCGCCTAGGAATGGCAACCTCCAAAATGGAGAACTCGAGCCCGTCCCGATGAGGAGATTTGAATAAATTCCCTCGGAAGAAACCACAACGTAACATCATTTTTCGACATCTAATCTCAGTGACCCGCTCACCATACTAGCGCGATCAAATGGAAGCACACACCAATGCCATCAAAATAATGACAAAAGGGCTCAATGCACCGAAGGCCGGGAGAAGAAGAAGAAATAAAATATCACAGGAAGCCTCACCCGGCTCTCCGGCAAGACGAATGAGACCGCTCTTGGTCCTGAATAGTAGAGTTGAATGGGCCTTCACCCAAAACCCAACAAAGCATACCCGATATTTCCGGAGCAATTCAAGCGAAGCTTAGTCGAATATCCAATCGAGGCTTGATCATATACTACCAACAAACACCAGACCCAAGTCAAAGCCATGGAAAACCCCTGACCCCTTCTGGATTGGAATATCCAGGCAGTTCCCTAATGGAGAAGCCGACACTGAATGGATGGAGCCATCATCCACACGATGCGAACAAAAGAGATGATCCGAGGTAAAGCACATCTCGCAACAACATGGAGGTAGCCCGAAGACGACACCTTCGAGGAACCTCCGATGGTACCAGATTCAACAAGACACAACTGGCAAGGAAACCTCACCTGATAGAGCTCGACTTCGACGTTGCAGTTCCAAGCATAGTGGCCACCGTACGTGAAGCCAGGAACTCCGGGTGGCTCGGATCTATTCAACCAAAATCCCTCCAAGGAAACCATGGCCTACTACGAGAATCACGAAATTCTCAAAGTTACAGACTCTAAAGAGCAGCAGCTATGCCATCCAATAAAGGTAATAATGAAGCATCGCCAAGCAAGCAAACTCGGATCCAGCTCTACGGACAAGGGGAAATCGAACAATGCAGAGCCGGCAAGCTGCGGCACATCGTCACAACCATTAAGGGATGGTGTCACCCCACTAAGATTCGTAGAATATAGAATGCAAGTGCCCATAAAAAAAGGATGGTCACAGGGAATACTCCCAGATTACACCCTATCGCTCGAGGAAAAGGACGCCGAGATTCCACCTCGGCATCACATTAATGTATTGATAATCCCTTCTTTCGTTCAAAATAATTTCAAATAAAGCATACATTTATGATTACAGGTGTATCAACCAAAGTTATACCAACGATGTCGGGCCAAAGCCAATAGGACAACCCGGACCAAACTGCCCGAGCTTGGGCTAATACGTCGAGCGACACATGGTGCAGATGCTTTGTACAAAAAATAGTGAATACATCGCTCGAGATGCAATTTTGGACCTAATCCTCCAATTGTATGAAATCTCATGACAAACGCATAGTCAAAGCATCTAGCTGCAAGCGATGGGAGGAGATCCCTCACTTTATGCCCATGATCAGCATTGCCCTCAAATGAGGTCAAAGGGTAAGGACAATCACATCCTCGGCCAGGCATGGACGAGCGAGGAATATGACTGGCACAGGGCTTACTCCCTATAATACATCGAGCGACACAGGTTGCAGATGCTTTGCACAAACAATAGCGAATACATTGCTCGGGACACAGTTTCGGCCTTATTTCTCCAAAGGCATGAAATCCCATGACAAATGCATAGTCAAAGCATCTAGCTGCAAGCGACGGGAGGAGATCCCTCGCTTTATGCCCATGATCAGCATTTCCCTCAAATAAGGTCAAAGGGTAAGGATAATAATGTCCTCGGCCAGGCCTGGCGGAGCGAGGAATACGACTACCACGGGGTTTACTCCCTAGAATAAAGTTTTCCTTTTATCATTTCCTTTCCTTTCATGTTGTTAATCTGTACGCAGGCAGCCGACCAAAGCATCCAGTAGCTCGAGATCCTGCTCAAGGATCAGCAGCCACCACGGGTCTGCCGAGCCATCTTTTCTTGAACGGGTTTCTATTAGGAAGAAGGTTTCGCCAAAAATATCGTTAGCAGAATTGTTTGCCCCCGGTGAAGGGACCCGACATTTCCGTGATCTCTCTTAAAATTTTCCAATATGGAATCATACAAGCACATCGGATAATCAGGGGAGTCACACCCACGTGGACCGGACTCGCAACAACAGTACAACATCTATTTACAACTTATATTTTTGCCAAGCAATAAAGAATATTTGCTAAACATTCGACGCCTCAAAGAACACTCGGACAATATTTCGGCCTACCCTCAGCGGAAAACCTCTCCATCAAACGTGTCCCGAAACGCTCGAAGAATTAAACATTTCAGTACCCTCGCGACCCCAGGGTCGGGGCTCACAAAGCCCCCGCGATATGTCTCCAAGTATACAAAAGGCGGTATTCAAGCCTAAAATGATCCAATATATTCGGAGACTCAAAACGAGCAATTCGACAACTTGCGTGACCCTAGGGTCTTAACTCCGGGCTCACTAAGCCCCCAAAAAATAGGTTCGAGCTCACAAGAAGCTGTCATCAAGTGAACTCGATGACTTGGAGACTATCTCCAATGGCCAGGCACTGGAAAATCCAAAATTGTAAAACCTTAGCGAGCAGCCTCGGCAAAACCAGTTTTATTCTCCATAAACTGTAAGACCTTAACAAGCATGGAAATTGCCATAGTTTTGGTTATACATCGCATTTTTAAGAATCCCTAAAGGGCACCTAAAACTACTTCTCGGGATCGAAAATGGCCCCGGCCAAATGCACACGACTTCGGTCGAAACGGCTGCTATAGCCTAAAAAATGCAACTCGGGGACGCCTGACTTTTAGTAAAAAAATCCTCTTAATATACTTCGGAAAGAATCGGTAAAACACAGGCTTCCCTCAACAGGCAAAAAAAGAGTCCCGACCATGTCGGCTCTAAAATTGCAAAAGCATCGATCTACTCTACCTATGGGCTATGAATCTTCCGATGTGCTCAAAACATCGTTGACTATGACTTGAAATCGAGGTTCTTTGAGAACCAATGACGGGTCAGGAAAAATTATCAATAAGACCTTAACGAGAGGAAACAAAGCCTACAAAAAACATCGGGGCCTCACATCAAATAGTGTAAGTGCCATTGTTATCGGCTAAGCAAAAGCCTCTGGACCTGACACCGAAATGTCTCTATGACCAGCAGCTTGAAACTTGACAACTTGAGGATTAAATTGATCTCGAATACTAATTGATTCGGAGACCGGATCCAAAATAGTTAAACTAATAAAAATGTCTAGGCCCTATATCAAAAGGTCCCGGTGACCGAATAGCGTAAGTTCCATTGTCGCTGGTTAAGCATGCCTCCGGGCCTCAAACTAAAGGTCTCAATGATCAAGCAACGCGAAAGGCCACCGACGTTGGTCGAGAGCTCAAATGAGATTCAAGGGTCGACGACTGCTCGAGTCACAACGCGACATAGAGATTGAACCGAAAATCATAATACTCCCTAAAAAGAATGGCATTAATGCCACTTTCTCCAACCGAAACCTCCAGAAATATCAAAGGGTTAGTTACAACTCGAATCACAATGCGACTTGGAGACTGGACCCGAAAAATTGCCAAACGCCCCAGGGCTGAGAATGAAAGTCATTATCACCAGCCCAAATGGGCTCGAGGGTAAAATAAGCTCTAGTCAGGATCCCGACTCAGAGATTGAGCTCGAGGGAAAGTCAATCACGATATGCCTAAAAGCACGACCCAGACGACGCTATCAATGGTCGTGACAAATCTCCAGGCCGCGCGCCCATAAAATTTCTTCACTCATGGAGTAGAGAGGGTCATCACCTCGACCCATGTAGGCGAGAAAAAGTCGGAAGGCCAATCAGAGTTCGAGCCATAACATGACTCAAGGACCAATCTCACAAATCAATCTACGCGATCAAGAGCAACAACGAAAAAAAG
The DNA here is from genome assembly GCA_026770625.1 of Nicotiana glauca. Classification (NCBI taxonomy): domain Eukaryota; kingdom Viridiplantae; phylum Streptophyta; class Magnoliopsida; order Solanales; family Solanaceae; genus Nicotiana; species Nicotiana glauca. The sequence continues at coordinate 9,331 of MU759238.1, read as the reverse complement.
GTACCAAAGGAATATTGCTTTAAAATTCTTCTTACATTTCATACCACAAAAACATGATCCACCTATAGGTACACATTGTGCATACTGAAAACCAAGTCACAAAATGGTAGGATCTATATTTTGCGCCTATGGGCTACAACCCGTTAAGATCTCCCTCTGTACGCCCACGAGTGTGATCGAGTGTTGCGTTTGACCGCCCTTGCTTGAGCCAGTTCCTCTGAGAGAATAAAGCCCCTCACTCCAACTTCCTCGAACACTTCTCTCTAAGATCGGCATCGAACATATTCCTCAATCCTTTTCTCATGATCAAGGGCTTGCCTCAACTTAGATTGAGCATCAACAACCTCCTTTATGCAAATTGCCATCTCATGATCTGCCCTAGTTTGACTCAGTGCCGCTTCTGCCCGGGCATCAATTATCTCGGTCCTGACCTTCCAGAGGCAGAATCCAGTCTCTCGATCATATCAACTTGAACCTTGGCATTATTTTTGCGATAATTTTAGCTGGGCCTCGAAGGCAGGAATCTTGGCTGAGGCACTGATCTCCTCCAGGGCTTAAGTCCGCACTTGGCCCTGTAGTTCCTCCCAAGCTGCTCTGACACAGTTCACATCACCTTTAAGGTACTCCAAAGCCTCTGTATTTACTACAGCTAACATGGAAAGAAGGAGTTAGCCTTAAAAATTAAAAAGAAGCAAAGAATTCACTACGGAGAATTACCTGCTCCATCAAATAGCTCTCATAGTTTGAGCTTTGATACGCCTCATATTGCCAATGCCACAGCTCAATTTCTTTCTCCTTGAAAAGAAGCCTAAGGTATTCTCCCTCATCTCGAACCCTTTGGAACTTGGCCTTTTGAAGAAATAACTTGGACTTGAGCCTATCACAGGCCTGTGCAGGAAATATTCAGTAAGAGAAGGAAGATGCGGGGTATGAGAGAATTATGCACGAACTCACCGCCAAGTGAAGATGATAGGATTCCTCCAAATAAAACACACTCCTGATAGTACCTCTTCTGCAACTTCGGAAGAATCAGCCCCAGGTATAACATGCTCACTCGAGGGAGCCACATGAGCACGATCTTTAAAAACATGAGCACGGCCAGCGCTGCTAGAAGCTTATTTGCATGATGGGTCCCGAACCTTCTTGTTGCTACCGTCTCTCGGATCAGAGGCTGACGACTCCATCTCTACTCTGGAAAAGCGCTGCCTCACCCCGAACCGCCCGATATCTACAAAAATAATGAAACCAGCGTAAATTAGATTGGAAAATGCTGTTTTGAGTACATATCGGTAAAAGAAGAGCGGCATACGCATGTACCTTGATGGTTCACTCCCCATCTGATGCGAGACATAGCTCACCACCTATGTTTCTCGCAAGATGAATCGGTCACTAGCCTCCAAACCCAGCCGGGAAAATTGTGAACTTGGCCCGTCGTCCACAAAATTGTTGCAATAAAGGGAATAACACTGATTAATTGGCCGATTTTTTCCACGAACAAAATCTGAAGGAACTGCAAAGCACCTCACTTACGTGCGTAATTTCACCCTTTGAGGAACTACAGAAACTCCACAGGAATGATATGGGTCGTCCTAACTCGGACAAACCAACTGGCCCACTCTGGATATCCACCTTCATCATCGTCAACAACGAATGGTGTGGGCGAGCGGCCCCTCAAGGTTAGCAGTCCTCGATGGTGGAAAGGTTGATATTGGCAGATGAGATGGTCGAGCATGAATTCAAGTCCTACTTTTTCTGTAATGAATCACATCATCAGCACTGTTCGCCAAAACGACGAATGAATCTGCACCAAAGTAACCTGATACTTCAAGAAAAAATTAAGCATGACTTTCGAGAGGGCTAAATGCAAAAGGGTATAGCTACACACTCAAGAACCCATCAGCAGAGCCTGTGAAGCCTTCACTTGGGGAAAGCACCCACAGTCTTATCCACTCGCTCCACCCACAGTATTGCCTCACCATCTGCAGGTGTTTCTCTCTCATCAAGGTCGCCGACTCTAGAGAGAAGTTCTTTGACTCTCTAATAGAGGGAACGACATCCCCCGCCCTTTGTCTTAACGGTTCCAAAGTGGTCGCCATAAGTGAAGTAGAACAAGCAAAATAAAGCAAAGAAGCACAAATGTTTTTCGCACTTTCAAAGATAGGGAGCCCTATGCCGAAACGGAATAACAATAGCCCAAAAATAATAAAGTCTCACAAAATGCCTAAGCTACCCCTCTTATAGACAAAAGGCAGTAGCGAAGTCACCTACCAGATGTAAGCTCAAAGAAGCCAATGGCCTTGATACGTATCAATGCGTCAATACCCTACCCAGGAAACATCCTCTAACAGATGACCAAGATCAAGGGTCCACGCGAATTATCTCCACACCCCAGGTAGCGTTTCACATTTGGAGCCTCCGTCCACCGAGAAGCAGGGTCATGATGAGCCCCATAGAACCGATGCCAGACGCAAGGAGTGCGTCCAATATCGCAATTCCCTCTCCGCAGGAACAAATACGGGAATCTTTGATCTCCAAACCTCTACGAGGCCCCAAAGAAGTGCCCCGCATATAGGAAAACTCCTCAAACAAAAGACAAACTTATTCTCTCTGAAAGATTTATCCACATTAAAATCAACAGGGCCCGTCGAGGCACCCAAGGATGACCTTAATCTGAGGTAGCACTCCCAAAGGCCTCAAAATTTGATACAAGATCCCAAAATGATCTTGCAGGCCCCAACAACTCTCGCTTATCCGGTCGGTCCTCCTCAGTCCAAAGTGTATCAAAAAATAAAGCGGGGGGAGAGCCCTGCCCATCAGATGAAGACCAGAACAAGCTATCATAGCAAGCTACGATGGCCCATAAGCAATAGAAGGAAATTAAAAATCCTAAAGAGCGTAAAACCAAACAAGCGCCAAAGAGGAAACATAAGTCTGTCTCGTATGGCTCGAAAGAACCGTCTACACCCAAATCAATTAGGGCTTTATGGTGTTTGAAGATGACCTACATCAGGGCAGCACCCATGGAGGCCCCAAAACTCAACGTGTAGTCTCCGAGTAACACAGGAAACTCTAGCAAGCACCAATACATCAGGGCGACCTAGAGTTGTCCCAAAGGATGAAAATCAAACCTAAATAAGCCCGTGTCAATCGATGATAAATCAAAGCAAACACTCACATCCAAAACTAATATCAGCGATCAGCAACCCAAAGGAATACATTTGAAAAGCCTCAAGGAGAAGAAACGATAGGACATCGAGTAAAGATCTATGAGGCACGCCATTTGGCATGGAAGATTGCATTGTGAGCTGAATCGCCACCATAGAATCGTCAAAAGGAGCTTGAGGAGTCGAGAGTTATAATCATTTCCCATCACCTCATCATGATAAATGCAGAGACTATTTGTAGGTGGTAAAATTAGATGACTCGAGTTTTGCTAGCAAGGCAATTTTGGAAGCCTTCCCCTAGATCCCAATGGTGGAAGGCCATGATCAAGTTCTCAGCCTCAAGGTTTATCGAGGTCCAAATTAAAGGAAACATGGTCTGACGTCGGGGTGAGAAAAAAGAGATCTCCGAAGCACATGGCTACACCTGACAGGGCCGGTCTCTCTGTAACCTACTGAGATGACGTGCGATAGGGCATCCCATGTTATTACTCTTGTAAATAATATGTACGTACTTTACTAAGTCCTCTCTCCTATAAAAGAGGACTCGCCCCACCTTGTAAGGGGCTGATGTTGCTACACTTCTCCAATAAGCATTAATATCTCTCTCTCTCTCTTTCTTCTAAGTTATCGGTGTTATTCAACCTCGAGTTCGCTCAACATTTTATTGTTCTTCATTTTTTCTTCATCATTTAGCTCAATATTGATGGTATAAAGCCTTGTTTATCTATATCCTTACCTATTATCACCTTCCCGACTACCCTCGATACGATCGAGATAGGCCCGAGGCCTGGCCCCAAGGTATCTACTGGCTTGCTCTAAGCCCGGTAACCTCTGGTTTGATTATTGCTTTGGCTAACTAGATCTTTACTGTTTTACTCCATGTTTAAGCACAAATTACCCTTACAAACTAGCTCGGGAATATACCACGTATTTATAGAATCTCATTTATAAATTTAATTGTTGTTACCATTTTTACAGTAAACATTATTTATCTTATTGGATGTGTCTTGGTCATTGCTTATGAAACAGAGAATTCTGGGACTATTGGTACCTCTTCCAAATTATGTGTCTCAGCTCCTATGTCCATTGATTACGTACAACGTGTCTCATGTCATTGACCATAGTTATGAGACCCCTATCACCTTTCTTCAATTATTATTCAATCTTGATAATTGATATAACTTTGCTTATTACTATTAAATGATCATCCTTTAGTATGAAGCTGGTCTCTCGAGGTATATCTATCAATCTACTTTTACATGAAAATCAGAGGTAGTGTGGCAATACGATAGCTAATCTATACCTATCGACACGGCAAAGTCACCCATATCAAGTACCATTTCTTTAGTTAGGGTATTCCTTCTCTAAACCAAATTCAACAAACTTTCACACACATGTTCAACTAAAAGAGATTTTTCTATAGATTTAGCAGCCCGAAAAAGATCTATCAATATCTCAATATGTTGTTCATTTCTAACTGTTTGATTTGTATTAAATCTCTAATGAAAGATTTTCTACTCCGTCCTTCTTGTTGATTCTTGTACGCCTATTATATATCTTACTTAATCTTTATAGTAAGAGAAAATACCTTCATCTAAGTCAAGGTCTTTGTATGTAGGGGTTATTTCCTTGTTTTGACGAACCAATCCTTCGACAAAACCTAAAACTCAAGGTATTGAATTAGACATTGAGTCGGGAGAATATCTACCCCAGTGAGAAAACGGGTATCGTATATTGATAAATTCATTGTCTAAATCAATTCTTAAACTACCTAGCAGATTTACACTTTTAGTTGTCAAGAATGAAGTTACTCATAAACAGTTTAGTGAACTCGTTCCCAAGTTAGTTATGTTCACCTATCAGTATTATTAATAATATGGTATCATGCCTTGTATTTACTAGCCATGTTCTCCGATTTGTAAAGCTCTAGCTTCACGGACCTTCCACTAAAATATCTTAGATTTCACAATACCTTAAGTATTCATAAAGAACATATGAGTCTTCCAAACTAACAACATGGTTGGCTTAGGAGTTTGAATTTTTTTTTGGAACTCTTTTAATAATACACATCTGTTCTCAATAATCTTCTAGGTGAATGAGGTCTCTATAGCCCTATTCTATTGCTCATTCTTCTCATTCCTAGCTATTGTATTCATCACAATCACAATTTTCCTCTGTAAAGAGGTAATTACCTTAATAATAAAAGTCTCCTAATTATTGTAGTGGACTAGTACTTAATTCAGGAGTGGATTCTATTACACGCCTTGTGGTGGTATGACATTCTATTGTGGTGGCACATACCTTCCTCGGCTCTATCTACTGCTTTGTCTCTTTCCTTTATATAGGAGATATGACTATTACAAGCAGCATTGTATGTCCTTTAACCTTTAACACGTACTGGTATCAGATAATCAAGCTCGAGCCATATGGTAAGAAGATAAACAGTGTCAGATTCATCATATTTGACACTTGTTGTCACACATATATGGAGGAACAAGAAAAACATTCCAGACACATCCTATCACACCCTCGCAGGATCACTCTTATAATGGCCGGATACATAACTATAATTGAGATTCTACTACCGACGTGAGCTCCATTAGTCACAAAAATAACATAGGTTTTGATACCAACTTTGTCAAGATCCAATTTAGTATCATTAACGGTGCTTGGGAGGAAGTGCCCCCTAGTAAGCCTCATCGGTATTTTAAAGAAAATCAGACACTATTTTTCCTATTTTAGGAATATCCAAAAACTTTCATGTGTCGTAAACAAATAACAACCAACCAATACTAACCTAAATTAGTCATAATCTTCATCAACTAACCAAAAAGTTCTCACCAGCATTACCAACCTTACCAACATAGTAATACTAAACCCATAAAAAATACCGAAAGAAAGTGCAATACTAGTAACTATTCTAATATAATGAATGAATACTCATGGCAATAATAAAAATGATAATGGAGAGAATCTAAGTGTACTAACAAGAACTAACAATAATCATTGATAAACTCTTCATTGTCACGACCCCAAACGCAAACCCGATCGTGATGACACCTCTTATGAAGACAAGGCAAGATGACACTTACCTATTTCATTTTAAGCAATTAAATAATAGGAACTAAGTCTAAGACATAATAAATAATCTAACAGTAAGCAGTTAACATTTCAGTTGCAGAAAATAAACCCAACTCACCCCGACCGAGGTGTCATTAGTCATGAGCATCTATCAATATTCTACAAATCTAAAATGCCTCCTACACTATTAAAGAATAACTGATAAGATATAGAAGTGAAATAAAGGGGAGAAACACGGGACTGCGAACGTCAAACAGCTACCTCGTGGATTCTGAAGTCTGCCGGGAGCTCTAAACTCATGCTAGCAGGATCAGCGACGCCTGAATCTGCACACGAGTTGTAGATATTAAAGTTGGTACTCCAACTCAGTGATTAATAATCATAAATAAATGACTGAGAGATATGAAAACACTCAAGGCACATTATATGCTATAATGAAGCAGTAAAACTAGTAAAAATAATGAATCATTTCAGATATTTAAAATCATTTAAGTTCAGTTTAAACTTGATAAAATGCCATTTCAACAAATAACAGGTAAATGACAGACAATTAAGAAAGATAAACACATAAAGGTTCACCCCTCAGGCACAATGTCAACAATTCATCCCTCGGCCAATATCTCAGAACAATACCAGCCCCTCGGGCTATATTTCACATCACAATGGGTACCCGAATTGACTGGGGGTGTGCAAGCTCTTGGGGGGCCCCTTACGGCCCATGCGCAAAATCAAGCCATCTCGTGGCATCAATACTAGGCTCTCGGCTTCATATCAACAAGCCATCTTGTGGCGTACATATCTCAAGCCCTCAGACCAAAAAATTTATACGACACAAATTTCAAGAATATTATGTTTTTCCTAAGGGTTCTACAGCCTATCAAAGATAAATACATAAAATGACATTTCAACAAATAACAGGTAAATGACAGACAATTAAGAAAGATAAACACATAAAGGTTCACCCCTCGGGCACAATGTCAACAATTCATCCCTCGGCCAATATCTCAGAATAATACCAGCCCCTCGGGCTATATTTAACATCACAATGGGTACCCGAATTGACTGGGGGTGTGCAAGCTCTTGGAGGGGCCCCTTACGGCCCATGCGCAAAATCAAGCCATCTCGTGGCATCAATACTAGGCTCTCGGCTTCATATCAACAATCCATCTTGTGGCACATATCTCAAGCCCTCAGACCAAGAAATTTATACGACACAAATTTCAAGAATATTATGTTTTTCCTAAGGGTTCTGCAGCCTATCAAAGATAAATACACCCATCTCCGTACTGATCCGCAAGACTCTGCCCATGGTGGGCCCCAATTTGTTTGATGTTCTAAATGTCAATACCACACAAGAGGAGGGGTGATTTGTGTGGTACCCAATTGTTTGCTTAAACTGCTTCTGAATGACCTGATTCTTCTATGTGTTCCAACTACTACTATTGCGGAATAATAAATATAGAAAATAAAGAACACAGAGATTTTACATAAAAACCTGTTTAAAAGGTGAAAAAATCACGACCTACTACTCAATAGGATTTTTCAAAACATCTACTAAATCGCTGAGCCAAAAATTACATTTTAAAAAAATCTTTTGTAAACCTAAGGATTAACTCTAATCCCGTTATGGCACACAGCCTCAGCTGTTGCGACAACTTCAAGTTAATTATAAATTGAATACTCAAAGTACCTATTACAATTGCTTCTAGATAAAGCTGAAAGGTACAATATAAAAACACCTACTACAATTGAACTAGAAATAAAGAAAGGCACATAAAACTCTTTATGGATCTGGTTCTTCAATCTGGTTCATGTAGCTTCAGGTTTGCACACTTGAATTACACACGAACTGCCTGCAATAAGCCTTGCTATTTTGCTCCCAATTCACGTTTAACTTCTGCATTTTTGTGCAACCCTTTAATGTGAGAACATCCTACAATTTATAAAGTTAGTAGATGAAGAAATAACTAGGGTTCTGATGCAACTCTTCCTTGGTGGAAGAGTTCTAGTTGATTTCAACTTCTAACTCCTTCCCTATCTTGAATTTTGTTCTCTTTTATTAAGGACTCCTCTCCTTAGAATTATTCAACCTTTTCGATCATGAGATACTAAATACATCAAGTTAATCTTATCTCTTTTACGTGCAACCCACATGCTCAAATCTGCCCGTTTTTTGTACACCTGAGTGATGGATCTGGTTCATCCTGTGTTACTTTGTCAATCTTCAAAACTAACATTTACTTGGGCCAACAAATTTCCCCTTTTTGATGATGACAAACTATGTGCTTTTCATAAGCTTAGGCACTGTTTCAACTAAGCTCAACATCAATACAATGCTAGAAACATTTTTCCTTTTTACCACTTATCATCAAGGACCAGGTACATTAGGTTATAGTCATCACTATTCAAAGCACAACCTTTTTCCGCCTTTTGGCATCATCGAAGAGTTGCATAAAAATATGAGATTAACCAGATTTTAAAGCTTACTCATGGCCACTTTGGATACTTCAAATGAAAACATGGATTAATCATCATATATCAAACTAAGAATTTCAACCATTAAAGAAATATAAACAAACAGTTAGATCAAAAATAGTGAATTTCATTGATAATTGATAAGATTCTACCAGAAAACATAAGAAGAAATAAAAATACTGAAAACATGAGCAAAAGAAACATAACATCCGAGACTGGGTCACTGGTCGATCTACATTAGGCTTGGATTTAAGGCTTGGAAGAGGTAGGGGCTGGTTTTTTTGCTTGAAAAAGTTTTAGCATGTCTTGAAGAATTCCATCATTCTTCTCCTTTTCCTTTGCAAGTTTAGCTCTGAGAACATCTCTCTTAGATTCTACCTCAACAAATTGTGTCTTTAGCCTTGCTATCTCAATATCCTTTGCCTCACTCTCCTGTACCAAGACTGGATTTTCTGTTGATAGGTGTCTTTTTAGATGAACCAATTTATTAGGAATGACATTGTCACGACCCCAAACTCGATCATGATGGCGCCCTTCCACGAGGCTGGGCAAGCCTGACCAACACCTTCTCAATACAACGATTCATCCCAAACATGAAGCAATAAGGGGAA
>MU759235.1:115331-136038 GCA_026770625.1 Nicotiana glauca | reverse complement strand
GGCGAACACAATAGCTAGCAACTCCTTCTCGGTGACTGTATAGTTCTTTTGAGCCTCATTCATCGTCTTGCTTTCGTAGTACACCGGATGGAACATTTTGTTGATTCTTTGGCCAAGCACCACACCAACCGCTACATCACTCGTGTCACACATAAGTTCAAAAGGCAATTCCCAGTTGGGTGCGGTGATGGTGGGATTTGTGGTCAATTTATGTTTCAACACTTCAAAGGACTCCATACACCTCTCATCAAAGACGAACTTCACATCTTTTTCAACAATTTACACAACGGGTTCACAACTTTTGAAAAACCCTTAATGAATCGCCGGTAAAACCCGGCGTGGCCCAAGAAACTCCTCACCTCTTTGATAGAAGGAGGGGGAGGGAGCCTTGAGATGACCTCTATTTTCGCCTTATCGACTTCAATACCATGCTTTGAGATTTTGTGCCCCAAGACAATTCCCTCTTGCACCATGAAATGACATTTCTCCCAATTTGGTACAAGATTGGTTTCCTCACATCTTTTCAACACCTTTTCCAAGTTCACTAGGCATTCTTCAAATGAGTCCCCCACCACACTAAAATCGTCCATGAAGACCTCTAGAATATCCTCCACCATGTCGGTGAAGATTGCCATCATACATCTTTGGAAGGTCGCCAGAGCATTACAAAGTCCAAATGGCATTCTTGAGAAAGCGAATGTGCCATACGGACATGTAAAGGTTGTCTTTTCCTGATCCTCCGGAGCAATGAGAATTTGATTGTACCCCGAGTAGCTATTAAGGAAGCAATAATAAGCCCGGCCCGCCAAAAGATCAAGCATTTGGTCCAAGAATGGTAGAGGGAAATGATCTTTTCTAGTGACCTTGTTGAGATTTCTATAATCCATGCACACCCTCCAACCCGTGACCATACGGGTAGGAATCAATTCATTGTTGGAATTTGTGACGACCATCATACCCCCCTTCTTTGGCACACATTGGACCGGGGAGGTCCATGAACTATTCGATATTGGGTAGACTACACCGGCATCCAACCACTTGATAACCTCTTTCTTGACTACCTCTTGCATAACTTCATTTAGTCTCCTTTGGTGTTCAAGAGACGACCTTGCATCATCCTCCAAAATGATCTTATGCATGCAAAAAATGGGGCTTATACCCCGAATATCCGCCAACGTCCATCCAATCGCCCGTTTGAGCTTTTGTAGTACCGCCAAAGTGGCGTCAACCTGCAAGTTAGTTAAGCAAGACGAAAGAATAATAGGCAAAGTGAAATTAAGACCCCAAGTATTCATACCTGAGGTGAGGAGGAAGTGGTTTCAACTCCAACACCGGTGGCTCCTCAATAGATGGCTTTGTTGGGGGAGTTTTACGATTCTCAAGGTCCAATGATAACTTCCTAGGCTCATAAGATTATGAGCCCATACCATGCAAATCATTTACACATTCAATTCTCCCGGCATCATCATTAGCCTCCATGTTCAAAAGCACCGCTTCAAGTGGTTCTTCAAAATTGATCATTGCGCTTGTGTCATCCACTATCACCGCCGTGACAATGTCAACAAACGAGCAAGCCTCGGTACTATTTGGTTGCCTCATATAATTGCACACATGGAACACCACCTTTTCATCACCAACTCGGAAGGTCAACTCTCCCTCCTCGATATCAACCAAAGCCTTCCCCGTTGCCGGGACAAGTCTTCCAAGGATAATTGGGACTTCAAAGTCCACCTCACAATCTAGTATCACGAAGTCGGCCGGCAAGATGAACTTATCAACACGAACAAGGACATCATCGATGATACCCAAAGGCCGCTTCATTGACCTATCCGCCATTTGGAGCCTCATTGAAGTCGGGTGAGGTTTCCCGATTCCCAAAGTTTTGAAAATCGAATATGGCATTAAGTTGATACTCGCCCCCAAGTCACAAAGGGCTTTTGCAAAGTCGGCGCTTCCAATAGTGCACGGGATAGTGAATGCACCAGGGTCCTCAAGTTTAGGAGCCATGGAGTGTACAATTGCTCTCACTTGATGGANATCATCTCAATGAATTTCTTAAATTGGTTATCACCTTTTTGCTTGGCCAAACGTTGAGGGTAGGGCGGAGGAGGCCTAAGCAAGGGTGCCTTGGCTTTTGGCACCTCCGGTTTGGGCATATCTATCACATGTTCCCTAGACGGTTTCACGTTCTCTTGTGTCTCCTCCTCAACCTCATGAATGTCAATTCGCACTTCATTTCTTGCACTTGGTTCCACTACATCATCAACCCCCGTAGGCATATCATCATTATGCAACTCATCTTCATCCACAATGTCTCGATTCTCTCTTGAGGCATGCACATCACCGCCTTGTCCACTTCGCGTAGTCACCGCCATCACATGGTTGTTGTGCCCACCCTTAGGGTTCACTACCGTGTCACTTGGTAGAGCACCCTTTGGGTGAGTATTTAAGGATTGTGAAATTTGACCCAAGTTGCACCTCCAAGTTACGGATGGAAGTGTTATGTGAAGCAATTGCGCATCGGAGTCTTGGTTCTTCTTCATCATTTATTCAAACATAATCTCAATTCTCCAAAATTCATTGCCCGAAGAACTCGACCTTGAGATTGAAACGGTGGCGGGTTGTTTGGTTGTTGAAACATCGGAGGCCTTTGAAAGCCTTGCCCCCGATTACCTTGACCACCGTTGTTGTTCCACCCCCATTGACCATTGTTATTATTCCAATTGTTGTTGTTTTTTCCATTCCAATTTCCACCATTGTTACCTTGATTCCCCCAATTGTTGTTTTGGTTATTCCCATTCCAATTTCCACCATTGTTACCTTGATTCCCCTAATTGTTGTTTTGGTTATTCCCATTCCAATTTCCACCTCCTTGTTGATTACTCCAATTCCCTTGAGATTGTCATTGTTGATTGCCTTGATTTCCTCTATTTCCTTGGTAGCTGTTAACATATTGACAATCCTCACTTTGCTCATCATAGCACTCGTTTAAATAACCACTACCATCATCATAGTTGTCACAATTTCCTTGAGGTTGTTGCCCTCTTTGCCTTCTTTTCATCATATTGACTCCTTCCATGGCATTGACTTGGTGCGGGATTTGAACTTGTTGCAGTTGTGCCTTTGCCAATTGGTTCATTGTTGTTGTAAGTTTGGCAATGGCTTGGCCGTGGTCATGCAACTCCTTATGCAAATGTATGACATTAGGATCACCTTGATGAACGTTTGCCCGGCTTTGCCATGCCAAAGAAGTATCGGCCATTTCATCTAACACATCACAAGCTTCATTGTACGGGAGCTTCATAAAATTTCCACCCACCAATTGGTTCACAATACACTGGTTTGTTGTGTTGATGCCTCTATAGAACATTTGTTGAATCATCACATCATTCATATCATTATTTGGACATTCTTTGACCATAGTTCTAAATCTCTCCCATATTTCATGCAAAGGTTCCATTCGCTCTTGTTTGAAAGCCAAAATCTCATCACGGAGCGCCCCCATGTGACTTGGAGAAAAGAACTTGGCAATGAACTTGTCCGCCAATTCATCCCACATTGTGATTGAATGATTTGGAAGCCTTTCTAACCAATCCAATGCTTTCCCCCAAAGAGATAACGGGAAAAGCCTTAATCTCAAAGCATCCTCGGACACATTAGTTTGTTTACTCCCCCAGCAAGTATCTACGAACCCCTTCAAGTGCTTGTATGCATTTTGGTCGGAGGCACCCGTAAAATACCTTCTTTTCTCGAGAAGTGTCAACATAACATTGGTGATTTGAAAATTCCCCGCCCGGATTCGGGGAGGAACTATGGCACTTGCATAACCCTGGTTCGGAAGGACACTTGGAGCTACTCTTGGTGGAGGCGGAGGAGGGTCTGGGTTTTGATCATTTGGATTTGCATTTCCCACACTGCTGCATGGGGTACATTCACTATGACACCAATAGCCCATCCTGAGTATGAGCTCACCTTCCAGTTGCACAAGTCCATTCGCCCCTCGCGGACATCAATTAAATATGTGGCAACATCCTTCCAAATTCAGGGTTAGTGATCACGGCGGACTCAACCTTAGGAAGAGTGGGCGCTAAGACTTTTACCCAATAGTGGTATCGGGTTCAATTTCCACAGGGAGCTAGAAAGGGAGTTGAGTATTTGTTTGGTCTAGAAATGCGTTTTGGCTCCTAATTGTACTTCTACCATTTTTGGTTTTTATAATTATCAACTACAATTTAACAACTACTAATTAAAACTAAGTTATGCTAAAATATCAATTCTAGGTTGTATGCAAGATAGAGAAAAGCATTAGGGTCGTGGCATTTACCTAGGTGGTCAACTAACGGGTAGAGATTCCTAATACAAGAATGATGATTATGGGGCTTATGCTATAACCGTTGCACTATTGCACTCACTCTCACACTTCTCGGTAGAGAGAATGATTTTGCCCAATTGACTCTGTGGAGACCAATTGGGTAGGCCAATACGCCCAAGCACCTTAGGGTTCAAGTTGGGTAATTACTCTCTCGAGGTTTAACCCGTTAATTGGGACTACCATTCTCATGGGTCCATCCCAATTCCTTGTTGGGTCAATTTTGGAGTCATAGACACTCTTTCTCAAGAAGAGTCAAGACCCACTAAGCTAGACTCAGTGTTTGCAACCACCAAATCCTAATTAAACCATAAAATTAACCCAAATAGCAAACACCCAACATCATTCAAGCATTAAACAATCACACCCATTAGTTACCCACACTAGGGTTGAGCCACAACCCTAGCTAATGGGTTTAGCTAGACATAATAGGAATAGAAATTGAAGAAATAGTAGATAAAATCAACATATTAATTAACTACAAAGTTAATCTACAAGAATCTACGATAAAACAAGATGAAATTGCCCAAAATAGGCTAAAACTTGAGTCTCACGAGCGCAGCAACTATATCTGATTCAATACTCAACCTAAAAAAGTAAAATGTTCTATTTATACTACACAGGAAAAACTGGAAAAAAATACCCCTACAGGTCTGGCGCGGACCGCGCACAAATGTCGCGCGACTGCATGGGGATCTTGGGTCTTCATATCTTGCTTCTGAAACTAGGGGCGCGGACCGCGCACAAAGGTCACATGGCTGCGTTGGCTGAGAGGCGCAGACCGCATAGAAATGGGGCGCGGTAGCGTAAAAAACTTGACAAAACTCCACACTCTCTGAACTTCATTCACGCGGACCGCATTGTTTTGGTGTGCGGCCGCATGGGCTTTTGTATTGAATTACTGAGTCTCTGAATTCCTCTTGGCGCGGACCATGTAGAAAGGAGCATGGACCGCGCAGATTAGCATGGAAATTACACCTTCTCTGAACTTCTTCTGCGCGGCCGCGTGGTAAATCAGTGCGGACCGCGCAGGGATCTTGTTCCCCACTTCACTAGTCTTTTGATACTTGGCAGATTTCACTCCTTTTTGAGCCAATCGTTGACATTTGTCATCTTGTCGCTCAAACCTGCAATCAAGCGCAACTTGTAAGCCTTTTGAGACTAATTTATGGCAATTTACGCACAAAGCCTAGGAAAGAATAGGTATAAAACATGTAAAAATCACAGTTATCAGTTATTCTGCACCCTCATCCATTTCAAGCAGCTCATTTCCGCCATATCAATCTTCTGCCAATAGCCCATACTTTACATCATACCCGCAGGCTTCAATCACCAATCATTAAAATTCCCAATTCGATCCCAACTCTCTTTAAGGCGCGTAGTCATCCTACTACCAAGCCCATATACAACCCTTGCCACTCTCCCACTTTGGCGGAACTCATCTCTTTAATTAACCACTCGACCTTGCTCCTCATACTTGGCCTTCTAGTAGTTTTAAACACCACCTGACACTTCCCACATGTCCTTCCTCATACTTTGCTACTCAATTGTTGCCTTAAATGAAATCTATCTTTGTGGAACTTGAACCCACTATAGCTGCTAACTTTAAGCCTTTCCAAAGGTCATCTTTATCGAGCTGTTAACATTAGAAATTCTAATTCGATCTCAAACCACCGCATCATGCGATATCTGACAATTGTACCTCCAATATTATTTCACAATATCTTGCCATAAAGGCAAATTGTAGCAGATTGTAATACCAACAAACTTAGTACGTTCAATCAGGACCACGACACCCTCTCATAAAAGAAAGCTCAACCACACTTGCAAATACCAAGCCTCATTACTTCCACCAGCCCACACCTGACCATTCTTAGTCCAACTGTCTTTTCCCCTATCGGGAATAGAATACTGAATCCCTTGATTACACGCTGAGTAACCCTCCCTTCATTTCATCCACTGCCCCGACACGTGGGCAAACATCCTACCATCATAACAACACTGCGGAATAATCACTCATAAGCATCCTGGAAACCTGTGCCTAGCCTCAAGGCTCTTAGAAGTTCTGTTACTGAGCTGACACAATAGAGTTGTGACGACCTGACCCGTCGTCTCATGTGTTAATGCTTCGTTTCCCCCATTTTATGCTTCTTCATGTTTTGTTATCGTTATGTGGTGTGTTAGAGTTGATTTGGATTGGTTTTGATAAGAAATGAGACGCTTAGTCTCTTTAAGGAAGGCTTGGTTTAGAAAACTCAACTGGATATTGACTTATGAGTTAGAGGGCTCGGATGGTGTTTCTGGTGATTAGGTTAGCTTCGGGGGATGATTTGTGACTTAGGAGTGCGATCGGAATTGATTTTGGAGGCTTGGTGTAGAATTAGGCTTGAATTGGCGAAGTTAGTATTTTGGCGAATTTCGGTTGATGGGTGAGAATTTAATCCGAGGGTCTGAATGAAATTCTGAGAGTTGCTGTAGCTTCGTTAGGTGATTTTGGATATGTGTGCAAATTTTCAGGTCCTTCGGACATCGTTTGGTCGGGTTTTTGATCGAAAGTGCATTTCGGAAGTTCTTGAAGAACTTAGGCTTGAATTCGATGTGATTTGATGGTTTTAGCGTTGTTTGAATGAGGTTATGGGATATGTTGTGCTTTTGGTTGAGGTCTTGGGAACCTCGGGGTGATTTCAGATGGCTATCGGGAAGTTTGGAGTTGTAAAAATGTAGCAGAAAAATTGCAGAGAACTTTTGTTCTATGCGATCGCAGAGAAGGATTTGAAGGGATGTTGAATTTGTTCAATGCGATCGCGTATAGTTGGATGCGATCGCACAGTGTTGGTTGTTGATGCACTGTGATCGCATAGGGTATTTTGAGGGATGGAAACGTTGTGCTATGTGATCGCGGGGTATCTTATGCGATCGCATAGGGTTAAGTCAGAGGTTAATATTTTTGTGCTATGCGAGCGCAATGGCTTGTATGCGATCGCATAGAAGGAAATTATAGCTGGGCAGAAGGGTTTTAAAATATTTCATCCGCGAGCTTAAGTCATATTTCCTCCATTGTTGAGCGATTTTGGAGCTTGGGAGAGCAAATTGAAGAGGGATTCAAGGAGGATTGATTGGAGGTAAGTTCCTTGGCCTAAATATACGAGATTATGATAGATTTAACATGGAAATTGGTTGAAATTTACCAAAAAGGGATAAAGTTGGGGATTGAGTTTTTGATATTTCAAATTTGAATTTGATAGGTCATTTGAGCTCGAATTTAGGAGTTCTTGGTATGTATGGACTCGGGTAGAGACGAGGAATCCGGTAATGTGAGTTTTGTAATTTTTTTAAAAGTGGGCCCAGGGCTCGGATTTTGCTAGTTTTGAGATTTTTGATATTTCTCGATTATTTTCGATTGGGTATAGTTCCCTTATCATATTGTTATGTATTCACTCTGATTTTGGTTAGATACGACACGCGTGGAGGCCGATTTGAGGGGCAAAGGCGTCGCGGGCTAGAGATTTCACCGGTTCGAGGTGAGTAATACTTGTAAATGATATCCTGAGGGTTTGAAACTCTGGATTTGTACATCATAGTGTTGTATTGAGGTGACTTGCACGCCGGATAGCGAGTGTGGGGTAGAGCACCGTTGGAGATTGTGACTTGGTCCGTCCCGATTGATGAAATTACTACGTATTTGACTGAAACTACTTGTTATCATCATGATTTGGGCTGATTTGCATGCTTTGGGCTTCGTGCCGATTATTTGAATCCCTCAGAGATTGATATAACTGATTTTGCATTACTTTGCATGTTATTTGATCGCGGTCCAGGGTTTTAATACTGTTTTGCAAATTCGGCCATCTTTCACGATTTGAAAACTTAAACAACATATTTTTTATATTTTGAGCTGAGAAATATTATTTGAACATTGCCCAAGTGGCTTATGTGCATTTTTGGACTGAGCATGGATCGGGCTGCGTACCGCAGCAGTGTTATATGTGAATTTCTGGACTGAGTATGGACCGGTCTGCATGCCGCAGCGGTGTGATATTGATATTGCGCTTGGGTTGTAGGAGCCCCTCCGGAGTCTGAACCCCCACAGTGAGCGCGGGTACCCAAATGGATCGGGCTGTGCACTGCGGCGGTTATATGCATTGCATCGCATTCATGCATTGGTTCCTATTTGTACTACGTGGCATGACATTTAGTACTTCCATTTCATTGGTATCCATGCTACTTCTTACACTGTTTACCAGATACCCTTGTGTTAATTGCTAGTGGAGTGTTGTGCCCGAGGGGCTGACTTATGTGCTGACTTGCACTGTCTGATTACGCATTCATTTGCTTAACTGTTGGAAAGAATATTTTCAAAAGAGGTTTTAACTGAGCCCATATATTTTCTAACGGATTTTTACGGTTTTACTGTTTTCTCAAAGGGTTGCACTGTTCTATACAGCATGATGGAATGCCTTACGTGATTTCTTGCTGCTCAGCTATTATTTACTTTTATTACTCACTGAGTTGGAGTACTCACTTTACTCCCTGCACCTCGCGTGCAGTTGCAGGTATTGTTCTCTCGGTATCGGGTTATTAACTGATTGAAGGTATTACTATGGTAGCTGAGCAAGGTGACTGCCAGCGTTCGCGGCACCGAGTTTCTTCCTCTTGATTTCCAAATTTTATTCTATGCATTACATACTTTGTAGTTGTATTAAAAATTCTTCTAGATGCTCGTGACTTGTGACACCCCGGTCGGGTTGTGTTGGGTTGTAAATACTGACTATTATTGTCGTTAAGCTGTATTTATCTATTTATTCATGTTTAATAATTGTTAAAAAGACGATTTGGGTTAGTTTGCTGGCTTTGTCTTCACGAGAGGCGCCATCACGACCGGGTTTGGAAATTGGGTCGTGACAAGAATATCCCTCCATAATGCGACTACCATAGTCCAATCAACTATACCGGGAAAAATCATCCCGCACCACATTTGTAGTGCCATTACAATCCTTCAATTTTCGATTTATAACAAGCACTCACGTAAGATTGAATAGGAAGAAATCAAAGGCATAAGCCTCAAAGGAATCGAACCGCAAGATAAGGAAATCAAGAAAGGAAGTACTCCTAACAGTCCTGTAGCCTCCTGAGGATAAGTATACAGACGTCTCCGTACCGATCCGCGAGACTCTACTAGACTTGCTCATGACTCGTGAGACCGACGGAAACCTAGTGCTCAAAACGACCGGTTGGGTCGTTACATCAATTATCCGATAAGATGGCATGTAGAATATAGTATAAAGTCGTGCCAATCTGATAAAATTTGTGATCATTTGAACAAGATATGTCGAATGAATATATAACAAAGTTATACCAATTTGGTAGAATTTGTGAATATGAACAAGACAGGTAAAATGAATATAGCACAAAGTCATGTTAATCTTGATGGAGTTGTAAATAATTAAACAAGATAGATAGAGTTAATATAGCAGAAGTTGTACCCTGTTTGATTAGACATGAAAAAATTATTATTTGACTAGTGACGAAAGAAAAAAAATATAAAGCAAAAAAAAAATGTGCATGAACAGTCAAATCATGAAATTTGGAGTTATTGAATGTTATCGAAACTTAATTATAATTTTTTTGGACTCAAGCAATCATAATAGGTAAAATATAAAAAAAAGAAGACTGGGCACAGTTTTATGTATAGCGCGATTATTCACCGGAAAAATATAGCATTCATATATACCACGCTATACTATAAAGCGGTATATATGTACACTATACCTATATAGTTGTTTTATATACAATTAAGGGCGCTTCATTAAAATTACAGTTTTATGAATGATTAATGTTTTTAGTTGTTATAAAAAATGGCAATTAGTTAATTTTTGTACTATGGTATATGTATTTTTGTGATTGTTTTTAATTAAATAAATTTATTGTTTTTTATCCGGATTAGATTATTTATATGCTAAAAGATTAGTAAAATAGATAAATTGTTATTTTAGGAATAATGAATCTTATTTAGATGTTATTGTTGTACATATATTAATACGTGACTTTAATATTGTTCAGTTCCCTGTAGCGTTATGTTGTGCCCATAATTTTAATGAAGTGCCCATAATTATAATGTAGTGCCCTCCGTAGTATCTCTGTAGTTATTGAAATTAATCATTTAATTATCTGTTAGCCCCAAAGATGATAGTTCAAACACAAACTCTCTCGAATTCTAGTCAACAAATATAAGAAAATAACATTAAAAATAACAATATTTGTCAAACTAAGGATTTTTATATGAATATTTAATAATTAAGTCAAACTAAGGATTTTTATATGAATATTTTATAATTAAAGCATGTATAATTATAAAAATTAATTATTTAAATCTATTATTCTAAAAAATGACTGAGTAAGAAAATAAACATATAAAATAATAAACTAACATATAAAATAAGAAACAAACATATAAAATAAGAAACTAACATATAAAATAAAACAAAAACATATAAAAAAGTAAACTAACATATAAAATAATAAAATAACATATAAAATGAAAAACCAACATATAAAATAATAATTAACATATAAACTTATAATATAGAAAATGTATCGACCTAAGTAACAATATAGTAAAAATATCAAATAAATTTTAATATTAAAGACATTGCAATATATTTAAAGATGTTTAGCAATTAAAAAGAAATATACTTTAATTAAGGCAGAATACATAGACAGACACTTAAACTATCAAAGAAAGTTCACTTGAACACCTCAACTAAGACATTTTCCACCGAAACACTTTTATTATACTTTTACTGCACCAGTTTAACACGTCCGACCAGTTTAACACGTCCGACCTTTAGGGAAAATATTGTTGATGATTACATCCACCTTTATGTTGTTGATAAAATAACCCTATTGTCTTATGTTGTCTTAGTACAACATAAAGGTCGGACGTGTTAAACTGGTGCAGTAAAAGTATTTCGGTGGAAAATATCTTAGTTG
The DNA here is from genome assembly GCA_026770625.1 of Nicotiana glauca. Taxonomy (NCBI): domain Eukaryota; kingdom Viridiplantae; phylum Streptophyta; class Magnoliopsida; order Solanales; family Solanaceae; genus Nicotiana; species Nicotiana glauca. The sequence continues at coordinate 124,679 of MU759235.1, read as the reverse complement.
AGGTGTTCAATTGAACTTTCTTTGATAGTTTAAGTGTCTATCTATGTATTCTGCCTCTAATTAATATTGTTGAATTTAAAGTCATCATCATAGAGGTTCCACCTGTGCATCCCGGACTTGCATCGCTAGAGCTACTGTTGCTATAGGCCAACCATAGGTCTTCATACATATGGGATTGGCAGTATTTGTCCGGAACATTCCGCGCTGGAGACGATATGTGGGAGTTCATTAGGCCCACCCACTCCATCCCCGTATAGTTAGATGCCTTCAGGATACGGGTTGCTACATGATCATAGAGATCGGCCGGTTGCAGTTCGACTGGGCACTGATCACCGCTATGATAGAGTGGTAGCAACCGGAGACGCACATATTTCATCTACCCATCAGCATGGCTACCTTCATGCTTGAGGACGTGGAGGTTCTTTTTGGGTTGTCGGTTGATGGATTGCCTGTAACTTACCCGCATGCTCTTAGAGAATATATGGGATTGCATTACCTGCAGATGTTGTAGCGGCTCACCAGTTTCCAGCCAGCGGAGAAGAAGACTGCATTGGGTGGGGCTAGTCGTTTGCAGTTGACGCCAGTCCAGCAACATCTCAGGCGATGGATGTGAAAATTATAGATGATTCATCACCGGAGCTTATCGATCGATACACGAGATTGTTCTCGATTCTTCTCACAGTGCTGTCCAAAGTTCGTCAAGATCCCTTGTGAGGGCATCCGCATACGGCATACTTGGCAAATGATCAAAGTAGGGAATCTCCCTTGAATGAAATGAAACTTGAGACTCGTACACTCTTGGTCTAACGGGAGGTGGAGCATGTTCCCTCGTCAAATTAGGTTCAGCATTCTCGTCCTCATCATTATCACCCTCATCAGGGAAGGATGTGTCACCTCTAGACTCATCAGCATTTTTGTCATAATTACTATTTTCTTCCTGACTATACGCATCTGCCAAATCCCGATTAAATATGTCGTCTTCGGGCAATTGTGTAAGGACATGACCTTCAAGTTGCTCGTTTTCACTGCACAACCAATAAAATATTGAGTTTCTCAAATTCATCCAAACTTTATATATAAACTTTATCACTTCACTTACAAATCACAATGTATAGATATCCCACGATGCACATTATTCTTTTGCTGATGAATCCCGGATGGACCACCATTATCCAACACTCCAAAACTAGACATATTTCAATTAGTTGTTGGTTCATAACTTGTAAAATTTATATCTGGCCGGTAACCCCTCTGGTATATATGAGTGTTAATACAAATTCAATACAAAAATATAAACATCGTAACATAAAGGAAAATTAAAGTTTACCACTTGACTTGTGAATTATGTAAACTTGGGAAGAAATTATTTCCTCACTCTCATTCGCTCGTGGAGATAAGTTTAGACCAGGACAAACTCTTTCACCCAGAACCTATCCGGCTAAAACTACTCCAAAATAACCACTCAATGATTGAAGGATGCCCCTACTTTGTGAAACCTCATTACTGCAAATGTCTTCGGCCTTGACATACATTTCCAATATTTTTATTACAAGAAGTTCCCGGTGTTCATCCGGAGTCCTCAAAAAATCTTTCAGAGTTTCATTGTCTTTGATGTTTAACTCCGCATAATAAGCAACCCGTTGCGGAGTAGCTGCCACACCTCCTTTTTATCTATACCCCGGAAGGGTGTATAAGGGGAGTTTTTTTGCCACTTAAAGTGACAATCGAAACGGAATTATTTCAAAAAAAATTCAGAGTCACCACTTGAGATAATTTTATGGTGTCCTAAGTCACCAGTTCAAATCCCGAATCGAGGAAAAAATTGACTCTGTATTACAATCCGCGAACCAGAAATTCGAGTAAGGAATTCTGTTAACCCGGAAGAAGGTGTTAGGCATTTTCGGATTCTGTGGTTCTAGGACGCTCGCTCAAGTGTTATTATTGGCCTAATTATCTGATTTTAAAACACTTTTGAACCTATGTGCATTTTAACTTTATAATCGCTTTTAACCATTTTTTAGAAAAATTGCAACGTTATTTAAAATATGTCTTGAACCACGTCATATAAATGCACTTGTAGTCTGCAATATATTTTATATAACATTGAGATTTGGATTTGGGTCACATAAATACGCACCCGAGTTTAGGAAGGTAAATTATTAAAATAACGCGCCTAAGCAACTACGCATTTTTAACTCAGCGAGGGCCATGGAAAATTCGCTAAATGGCATGCCTCGATTTCTAAGGATAAACAAGATTAATTAAATGAGAACCATGCAATTGAGATTTTATTTGGTATGGCACACTTCAATTTTAATTTTTAAGGAAAACTCAAACTAAAAAAAAATCAACAAAACTTTGCATCATATTTGCGACTAAATTGTAAAGAACTACTAGTAGCTAGCATATTTCTTGAAATAGAAAAGGAAACACTTAATTAATGCCCTAACTTCTAACTGATATAAAGATGCCTTAACTAACAGGCCATAACAATTACTAACAAAAGATTAGGCATAATTCAACAAAGGAAAATATATGCATCACTAGTTCATTAGTTTTCTTCTTAATATTAGACTTGGCAATCGATTAATGAGTCAACAATCACAAAATTTCTTAATCCTTAAACCCACAGGAATTGAACAGGAAAATAGCATGAATGTCGTCCAAACGAATACACATGTAACCTCAAACCAATACACAAGATTGCTTCATTCCACCACAATAATGATAAGAACACATATAACTTAATCACACAACAAACCATTTTCATGATTCCAATAGAGTACCAAACCAAAGGGAACCGGTAAACAAATGGCCAATACGAAGGAATAACTTATAGTCACACACAAAATAACATCGCAAGCAATAATGGAAGAGAACGGAATAAACTTGTTAAGAAAATCCTTTCTCGATACAAAATCAGCAAGTACAAGATTTTAACTCCAAACTTTGAATGAAACAGCAGCGAAAATAATCAAACAAAAACTGTGAACCAGGATCAGAAAACTCAAACGGCAATCGACCATAGCTAAACCTCAAACGCGGACCCGTTGCAACCTCGAACAACACCTCATTTTCACAAATTTGGATTGGCATCGAACTCAAAAACGTCCATTTCTGGAACGAAAATCAGTGAACAAGAAGAACATAAGTCTTTTTTTGTTTTTGTTTTAATTTTCTGATTTTTCAAAGATGTCAAGAACCCTAGATCCTTTTTCTACTTCTGTCCCATTTGTGTTTTTATAAGTGACTGTGTGCGCGTGTGTTCCGATGAACTGTTGTGAATAAGAAGAAACAAAAGCAACGAGATGAGTTCATTCTCGCCGGATTCCGGCAATAACAGGATGGCACCAGCTACTGGTTCTGTTGCTTGAACGCCCGAACATCGCTGCTATGGAGTTTGGCGTGAGGAGTCACCGTGTTTCTGCTCGTGTGCGTCTCTGGTCAGGGGTGTTTCTTGAAGATGGAAGATAAAGAAGTAAGGCTCATTGGCTAAGGGGTCTCTAAGGTCCAAACCTATAAACTCACGTTAGGATTCTTTTGTGAAGGAGAAGACGAAATCTTATTGGGATGGAGGATCTCAAGGTTCAAAATGGCTGAAACCTTCTTGTTCAGGGCTGTTCATTTTCGTTTCTCATGAAGAAGAAGACCTCTAGGTGTTCTCATGGTGATGAAAAAGAGGAAGCGTAGAGGAGGGGCTCGTTTGTGTATCTGTTCAGAATGGCGCTCATGCCCCAGAGAAGATGAAGTTCTGAGGGGTTCCCCTCTTTTTCAAAAGTTGTGCTGATGTCCTCTGTCTATCTATAGGTCTAGGTTTTCCTAATTAAGATAAATGTAAAGGGTAATGGGCTTAAGTTGTGTAGGAATTGGGTAAAAGAATCACATTTGGGCCATTACAATTGCTCTTTGGGATGACCCAACATCAAAACAACCTTTTCTTTTAGTTTCTTTCTTTTCTTTAATTAATTAAAATCCTAGATCAATCTATCTTTGTAGAAATTAAAATTCTTTATTTATTTTTAACATTAAAATGACTAATTAACTCAAAACCAAAGAAAAATGCTAATTTTAAAAGACTAAAAGATAAATGTCACGACCCAAAATCCACTAGGTGTTGTGGTAGCGCCGGACACCTCTGTCAGGCCAGCCAACTAACTTATCAATTAATTCCTCTTTTAATACTTTTGAAAACCTAAGATTTTTTCTTCTATTTTTATAAATAAAAGTTCACTACTAGAATTTAAATTTAAATAATAAGAATTAGTACAAATCCGTTGTAAACCATCTCAGAAACCCGGTGTCACAAATGCACGAGCGACTGCTTATAAGAAAAATAAAATGCACATCTGACCGGAATACAGTGGACGGAAAGTAAATACAGTACACTGGAAGGGACTACCCTAGCTGCGGGTCATCTCGAACAATGCAGCTCACCTAGTCCCAGAATCATCCATGCTGCTACGCCCAGTAGGCTGCTAGAAGTATATATACTTGTGCAACAAAAATGCACAGAAGTGTAGTATGAGTACGTAATCAACGTGTACTCAGTAAGTATCCCGCCTAATCCTGAATGATAGAGACGAGATGATCAACTCTGACTCTCTCTAATAGTCCAATGGTTATTTATCCTTAATATACATATTATACAGTGGATTTATATTTTTAAACATGATGTTAATCCAGATAGAGAAAATAAGTAAACACATAACTCCTTTATAGGAAATTTGCAAGATTTCTTTTCATTATTAACAATATGATCTCGAGCCATAGTGAGGCATGTAACAACTTAAATAAGTCCAGGCAGCAATATAAGCATGCTCAAATCATACCGAGGTGATGGCCTGATCCAACAGAAATAAATGTGCACTTGCCGAGACATTTGGCCCCTTCCAAAATAAACACACACAGACAGACAATCAGTCAAGAAGTCATCATGGAGCAATTATCCAAGAAAGGCCAATTCTCTTTAATAATTTGAGAAAACGAAGCATAAGTCTTTTTTTTAGAAATCCATTTATTAATTTAATGTGATCTATTACCCCGCTCGCGAATCATCCATGCGACGCAGGTACACATAAGATTCATGCTCAGATAGCCAATAAGAATTTTATCGGGGAATATTGATCCAAATAAAACCAATTCTCTGTTTAACGAATCAGGAAATGATGTTTAATCTCATTTTAAAATCCGGTTACTAATCCAAGGTGATTTAAACAATCCAAGTCATCGACAGGTTCATAACTAATTCAAGTATAACATGTTGATGGGTCCTAACTACCCGAACAAAAGCATAATAGTAGCTACGCACTGACTCTCGTCACCTCGTGCATACGTAGCCCCCACATATAGGAGCACATAATAAATTATTTCACCTATGGGGTAAATTTCCCCTAACAAGATTAGAAAGGAGACTCAACTCACTCCGAAGATCCACAACCGACATTCTACATTCTTCCGAAAACTTGCACCAATGCACAATGCTCCAAAACTAGCCAACGATCACATAAATCCATTAATATATGCTCAATTATACTTTACAACCCAATTTATAACAATTCCTAACCCCGAACAAAAAGTTGACAAAAATGCCCTCGGGCCCACGTGCCCGAAATCCGAAATTTCTCAAAGATAAAGGTTACCCATGACCTTAGGAACTCAAATATATGATTTTCCTTTAATTACATACTCAAAATCGTGGCTAAAATCCAAGATTATAATTTTCTAGGTTTTCAACCAAAACCTCAATATTTACTCTAATTTCCATGCTTAAAACCATATATAATTGATATATTCAACTCAAGAGTGGTGGGGATAACTTACCTTAACATAGATGACGAAATTCCTCTTTGAAGCTCTCCAAAAATCCCCCAAGCCATGAAAAATGGGTAAAATGAACCAAAACCCCAATTTAAAACAAGTCTCTGCCTTCAGGGATTTTCGCTTCTGCGGAAATAATCCCGCTTTTGCGATCCCGCTTTTACGGATCAATAGCCGCTTCTGCGGCTTTCACTGGACCTCCCCATTTCGCTTCTGTGATCAACCTTCCACAGATGCGGTCCCACTTCTGCGGAACCTTGACCGCATCTGCGGTCCACACGCCCTTGGTCAATTCCACTTCTGCGTCTCCCTCTCCGCTTCTGCGGTTCCGCATCAGCTGATCAAGGGCCGCTTCTGTGGTCGTGGCTGCCCTCAAGCTCAACCGCTTCTACGGCTTCATCCTCACTTCTACGGGGCCGCTTCTGCGGTCCCATTTTCTCAGAAGCGGAAATACCAGCAACCAGATCCCTTCAGCTATTCTTCAACTTCCAAATTTGATCCGCCAGCCACCCGGAATCCATCCGAGGCCCCCGGGACCCCAACCAATCATACCAACCAGTCCCAAAATATAATACGGACTTGCTGGAGGCCTCAAATCATAACAAATAACGCTAAAACCATGAATTACACCCCAATTCAAGCTTTATGGACTTCGAACTTTCCAACTTCTACTTTCGATGCTTAAGCCTATCAAATCACGTCCGATTAACCTCAGATTTCGCACACAAGTCATATTTGGCATTACGGACCTACTCCAACTTCCAGAATCGGATTTCGACCCCGATATCAAAAAGTCAACCTCCGGTCAAACTTCCCAAAAACCTTCAAATTTCTATCTTTAACCAAATGGCTTCAAAATGACCTACGGACCTCCGAATTCACTTCCGATCGTGCTCCCAACTCCAGAATCACCATACGAAGCTACTCCCAGTCTCAAAATCCCAAACGGACATTGATAACGCTGAAATGCACTCCAAGCCAAACTTAAGAAATTTCTTCCAAAATGGTAACTTCCACAATAGGCGCCAAAATGTTCCCGGGTTATCCAAAACCCAATCCGGGCATACGCCCAAGTCCAATATCATCATACGAACCTGCTGGAACCTTCAGATCCCGATTCCGAGGTCGTTTACTCAAAAATTCAATCCTGGTCCACTCTTTCAACTTTAAGCTTCTCAAATGGGAATTTTCATTTAAATTTAACTCCGATCTTCCTGAATTTAAATTCCGACCATGTGAACAAGTCACAATACCTGAAATGAAGCTGCTCATGGCCTCAGACTACTAAACGACGCACTAAGGCTCGAAACGACCGATCGGGTCATTACATTGTCTCCCACTTAAACATACGTTCGTCCTCGAACGTGCTGAGAACTATGCTGAAGTAGTCTGAAATCACTGCTTAACACCTCGTGCACCTTCCTGTGCTACCACAACTTAGCTGAGAACATTAGCGCGATAAATTCTGAAGATATTCCATTTTATTCAAGCAAATAAGCCTTAGAGCCTAATTCCAACATCCGGAATTATATGCCAAGCATGTTTCCAACATACGATCGAACACGATTTTTCATCATAACTCCGAAATCATTAATATTTTCATATTTCATCATATAAGAAATTTTCACTTAACTCACTTTAGGAGAATCATATCAACACACAGGTAAATACCCATAACCATAGATTATGCAAATCTGCAAGTAGTGGTCCAAGCCACCATAGCCTTTCTGGAACCTGCTTCCATATAACAAGCCATAACAAAAGAATGCCCCTGATAAATCATCAATCACGACGGCCAACAGGCCTCACACGTACCTCCACAAATCATACACATAACTCGATCACGCTGAATAAACTGATCACAGCCCCTAACATGTTCAACTATGGCTAACCAATCCCCTTCCTTCCAATTTATCCTTTATTGCTTTGGAAATAATACTAATTCTCTTCAATGCATAACATACTCCTTCTACACTCCCCCGAGTGGCCTTGAATTGAGAGACCAGGCTATCTCAATTCCCACAAACTATTTCATAACACCCAAATGCTACACCACAAGCCAAACATCCCAGAACATTTTGTGCCACTTCTCATAAACTGCTACAAAGCTTGATTCTTAACTGTACTTATAGGTTCGAATTCATTGGGCACCACACTTTAATTTCTGAATTCACTAGGACCATTATTGAGAGCCACCCGCTCTAATTTGGTCCCGAATATAACTCACTCCATAGATCTTATAACACACGAATACCCTCTCGGTGAAACACCTGGCAAAAATCGCTTTCTCTAAAACTTGTATCCATACAAGGCATAAATCCTGAACTTTTTTCCAAGTCCGGACATGAGCCCATAAGGCTAACCATAGCACATCCTTAATAATTCCTCCACTCAATGTACTACTTATGGTCTTTCTCATGGCTGAATTAATCCATCAATATGCTAATAACCAAAAATCACGCAAGTAGTTAATCATACATCCCAATCATAAGCGGTGAGACTCTCCCACTTAGCTTGAAGCCATCATTTCCCAACTCTTGAGTTCGCCCGACCTTTTTACCTCTTATTGACATAACCTCGTGCCATAAGTTATCAAAATTTCTCGGAATCTTCTTGTACATCCCCATCTTTCATATTCTGAGACATCATCCACATTCGCACGACCGATCTCTTTGTTGAACAACCAATATAATTCCTTGCAGAAGCTTCGCCAACCACGCGATCGCTAATCTGCTCACGGGGAATAACCCACCTAGGGGAATTACCTCCCGATATCTTCCCACGCTGCTGCATGGGGTACATTTACTATGACACCAATAGCCCATCCTGAGCCCGAGCTCACCTTCCAGTTGCACGAGTCCATTCGCCCCTCGCGGATATCAATTAAATGTGCGGCAACATCCTTTCAAATTCAAGGTTATGCTGCACCCTCCTCCATTTCAAGCAGCTCCTTTCCACCATATCAATCTTCTGCCGCATAATAGCTCATACTTCATACCATACTCGCAGGCTTCAATCACCAATCATTAAAATCCCCAATTCGATCCAAACTCTCCTTAGGCGCGTAGTCTTCCTACTACCAAGCCCATATGCAACACCCGCCACTCTCTCACTTTGGCGGAACTCATCTCCTTAATTGGTCACTCGACCTTGCTCCTCATACTTGGTGTCACACCTCCTTTGCGCTACTGCACCCGCGAAAGGGCATGGTAAATAGAGTTTTTCCAATTAAAGGACAATCGAAACGGGATTCATTATTAAGATTCAGAATCGCCACTTGGGAGATTTATGGTGTCCCAATTCACCGGTTGAATTCCGAATCGAGGAAAATATTGACTCTGTATTACAGTCCGCAAACCAGAAATCTGGATAAGGAATTCTGTTAACCCGGGAGAAGGTGTTAGGCATTCCCGAGTTCCGTGGTTCTAGCACGGTCGCTCAACTGCCATATTTTACTTAATTATCTGATTTTTGGTACATGTTCAAACCTATGTGAAATTTTAACCTTTAACCGCTTTTAATATTATCATT
>MU759235.1:89157-108471 GCA_026770625.1 Nicotiana glauca | reverse complement strand
TTCTTTCTTAATTGCTTTATATTACTTGAAGCCTATTACTTGTGTTAGACTAGGAAAGCATGTATACCTGATATAATTGACTAATTGCTAAGTTGTTTAATCGTACTACGTGAAGCATGCTAGGCTAGTTCTATTTGCTATTCCGTTTTTCATATTTATCCCTTGGTTTGTTTCTGGCTGTGATTGCACTTTTATTTTGGGACTACGGGACGGTATCCCGGGAGATCCATTGGACAGTTGAGGAGAGGGATACAGGACGGTATCCTGGGAGACCCTCATTGGTATTTGAGATTGAGTGGTGTTTGCCATGTGTTTCTGTTTTATCCTGGTAGTTATTATTGTTTCGTTGATTTGCCTTATTACACTGTTGTATTTATCATTCTTGTCAAATTTCCACCCTGTTAAATTGTTGCTATTGTGATGCACAAGGTTTCTGCCGTGCGGTTGTTGATATTGTGATGCACGAGGTTTTTGCCGTGTGGTTGTTGATATTGTGATGCACGAGGTTTCTACCGTGTGGTTGTTGTTGAAAGGTTGCACGAGGTCTTTGCCGTGCTATTGTTGTTAGCGATGTTTTGCACATGCAGCGTAATAAGGTGGGATATGTTATATACTATATGTGGGTTGCGCATGTGGCGGAATAAGGTGGGACATTGTTATGCACGTGTGGCAAAATAAGGCAGTGTCTGTTATATTATTTATTGCACACGTGGCGAAATAAGGTGGGCTATGTCAGGGATTGATTGTATAGAGTTGTGACGGCCTGTTGAGGCATTCCTATTTGTTTTCTATTGTGATTGTGGATTGTTTATCTATATGAACGTTACCGGTTGGGAGTTGTGAGGGAACATCGTACGTGCGGTCCGTCCTCCTTTTTCATGTTTGTTGGTTGATAGAATTTGTGTTATAAATATTTGTATAAGCATACACGTAGCTGAGTACTCCTATTAGAGGTGAATTCCTCCTTAATTTTTTAAGGGTGGTGGTACGCCTCGCTTATCCATTATATTTGAGAGAGTGGCCCTAGTTAGCCAGTTAGTTATCGGTATGACCATGAGATTGATGGGGCACGGGATGCCAATTGTTAGATTTCAGATTCTAGTTCTTCGCAAATTGTGGTTAGTCAAAGACTTGGTGAAATTGTGGAAAGAATGGGATAAGATCTTCTGTGAACATCATTGTATGATAGGAATTATTTACTTGTTTCTTTTCTCTGCTGTGTTGTGACCTTAGGATTTGGGTTATGATTTTGCCGTCGTTTTGTATCATCGTTTATTATATTCTTGTTGATAATTGTTATATTTACCATTTATTGTGAATTGTAGCATTTTTGGTCGTTCACGCATTCTTTACATATTCATATGTCATTACCGTTGTTCCTATGATTATACTGTTTATCGACCGGTAGGTCCCTTGACTGTTCCTCGTCACTACTCCATCGAGGTTAGTCTTGGTACTTACTGGGCACCGCCGTGGTGTGCTCATACTATTCTTCTGCACATTTTTGTTCTGCAGATACAGGTACTCCCGCTCAGTTCTGTCAGTCTTGGAAGGAGGCGTATTGGTAGAGACTTCAAGGTATACCTGCTACGTCCGTAGACCAAGGAGTCCCTTTCCAGCTTTTCTGTATTAAGTATAGTACTTCTAGTAATTTCTCCTTTGTATATATATTCTTGAGTCAGAGCCTCTTATGTATCCCCTTAGCTTGTGATTTGTGAGTTTCCGGGTTTTGGGAAGTTTTGTTAGCTTTGAGGATTGTTGTGTTATGTGCCGAGCGGCACCTTAAACCCTGTTTATTTTTCCAATTCAGTTTTATTTATTTTCTTCCGCAAATTTTTTTGTTTATCTTCCACATTGTTAGGCTTATCTAGTCATAGGGACTAGGTGCCATCACGACATGTTCATGGAGGGTGAACTGGGGTCGTGACAATCTATTAATCTGCCAAGGCTTTCGGCTCGTTCCAAAATAAACACACACAGACAGACAATCAGTCAAGAAGTCATCATAGAGCAATTATCCAAGAAAGGCCAATTCTCTTTAATAATTTGAGAAAACGCAGATTAAGTCTTTTTTTTTAAATTCATTTATTAATTTAATATGATCTATTACCCCGCTCGTGAATCATCCAAGCGACGCAGGTACATATAAAATTCATGCTCAGATAGCCAATTAGAATTTTATCGGGGAATATTTATCCAAATAAAACCAATTCTCTGTTTAACAATTCAGGAAATGATTTTTAATCTCTTTTTTAAATCTGTTTACTAATCCAAGGTGATTTAAACAATCCAAGTCATCGACAGGTTCATAACTAATTCAAGTATAACATGCTGATGGGTCCTAACTACCCGGACAAAAGCATAATAGTAGCTACGCACGGACTCTCGTCACCTCGTGCATACGTAGGCCCCACATATAGGAGCACATAATTAATTATTTCACCTATGGGGTAAATTTCCCCTCACAAGATTAGAAAGGAGACTCACCTTGCTCCGAAGATCCATAATCGGCATTCTACATTCTTCTGAAGACTTGCACCAACGCACAATGCTCCAAAACTAGCCAACGATCACATAAATCCATTAATATATGCTCAATTATACTTTACAACCCAATTTATAACAATTCCTAACCCCGAACAAAAAGTTGATAAAAATGCCTTCGGGCCCACATGCCCGAAATCCGAAATTTCTCGAAGATAAAGGTTATCCATTACCTTAGGAACTCAAATATATGATTTTCTCTCAATTCCATACTCAAAGTCGTGGCTAAAATCCAAGATTATAATTTTCTAGGTTTTCAACCAAAACCTCAATATTTACTCTAATTTCAGTGCTTAAAGCCATATATAATTGATATATTTAACTCAAGAGTGGTGGGGATAACTTACCTTAACATAGATGATGAAATTCCTCTTTGAAGCTCTCCAAAAATACCCCTCATGCCATGAAAAGTGGGTGAAATAAACCAAAACCCCGATTTAAAACAAGTCCTTGCCTTCAGGGATTTTCGCTTCTGCGAAAATAATCCTGCTTCTGCGGTCCCGCTTTTGCAGATCAATAGCTACTTCTACGGCTTCCAGTGGACCTCCCCATTTTGCTTCTGCGATCAGCCTTCCGCAGATGCAGTCCCGCTTCTGCGGAACCTTGACCGCATCTGCGGTCCATACGCCCTTGGTCAATTCTGCTTCTGCGTCTCCCTCTCCGCTTCTGCGATTCCATATCAGCGGATCAAGGGCCGCTTCTGCGGTCCTAGCTGCCCTCACGCTCAACCGTTTCTACGGCTTCATCCTCGCTTCTGCGGGGCCGCTACTGCGGTCCCATTTCCGCAGAAGCGGAAATACCAGCAACCAGATCCCTTCAGCTATTCTTCAACTTCCAAATTTGATCCGTCAGCCACCCGGAATCCACCCGAGGCACCCGGGACCTAAATCAATCATACCAACCAGTCCCAAAATACAGTATGGACTTGCTCGAGGCGTCAAATCATAACATATAATGCTAAAACCATGAATTACACCCCAATTCAAGCTTTATGAACTTCGAACTTTCCAACTTCTACTTTCGATGCTTAAGCCTATCAAATCACGTCTGATTGACCTCAAATTTCGCACACAAGTCATATTTGACATTACGGACCTACTCTAACTTCTGAAATCAGATTCTGACCCCGATATCAAAAAGTCAACCTCCGGTCAAACTTCCCAAAAACCTTCAAATTTCTATCTTTAGCCAAATGGCTTCAAATTGACCTACGGACCTCCGAATTCACTTCCGATCGCGCTCCCAACTCCAGAATCACCATATGGAGCTACTCCCAGTCTCGAAATCCTAAACGGACATTGATAACACTAAAATGCACTCCAAGCCAAACTTAAGAAATTTCTTCCAAAATGCTAATTTCCACAATATGTGCCAAAATGTTCCCGGGTTATCCAAAACCCAATCGGGGCATACGCCCAAGTTCGATATCGTCATACAAACTTACTGGAACCTTCAAATCCCGATTTCGAGGTCTTTTACTCAAAAATCCAATCCTAGTCCATTATTTCAACTTTAAGGTTCTCAAATGAGAATTTTCATTTAAATTTAACTCCGATCTTCCTGAATTTAAATTTCGACCATGCGAACAAGTCACAATACCTGAAATGAAGCTGCTCATGACCTCAGACTGCTGAACAATACACTAGGGCTTGAAACGACCGATCAGGTCGTTACAATAAATATGTAAAAATAACAATTTTTTAAGATTTTTCTATGATTTAAAAATGTAAAAAATGCGTGAATGCAAATAAGCAAAGAAAAATTCCTAAAATTAATAAAAATTATTTTTGGCCTATTTTTAGAAGTTATTTTCATGGAGGGAAAAAATCACGTGCTCACAGCTGCCCCTCTTTGCTCGGAAACCCGAAGGGTTTTCGTGCAAAGATAAAGTGAGCGGATACGAGTGATTTTTGCCCGTTTGAATAATCCATGGGAATTATTTTTTGAAATATTTCACCGAACCTTGCTTCCGAGGTTGCCTACATATCCGTGGCTATTAAGGAATCGGGTCAGTGTAGTTCAGAAGTGAATGAGTGATAGAGTATCGAGGTGAAGAGCCGGTTGAGGTGCCGTTCTGTCGAGGTTCCGATCCACGGTCCTGTTATTACATCAAAAGCAAAAGAAATGAAAAAGACTAGCTAAGCTTGTCAACTACGAGTTACAAGATTCCTATATATAAGTCTTCTGAAGCTTGATCTTGTGTCTTGAATGGTTCTTCATGCAGACTTTGGATTTGATCCTTGACGCTTGCTAGTTGCAGGTGCTGGCTCGTTCTTCTTCAGATTTTCTAATAAAGACCGGAAATGTAGTGCTTGTGACCTCAACCATATCTTGAGCAACTCACATCTTTCATCAACTTATGTATTTGGATTCACTTCTTGCCTTTTTCTCTTTTTCTTTATTGCGACTAACTTTTATTGATCACCTCGGACTGTTGACTTGCATTCTTGCCGCAAGCTTCTTTTCTTGCTAACTTGAATTGTGTTCTGAAGTGAATTCTATTATTCTCCAGGTAGGCGCCTAATTGCTGAACTTGAACCGTCTTCCTTTGACCACTGTTTCCTTGAAACTTGAACTGTCTTCCCTTGTTCTCCAGGTGGGCACCTGATTACTACACTTGAACTATATTCCCTTGTTCTCCAGTTGGGCGCCTGATTGCCAAAAACTTGAATTGTATTCCCATGTTCTCCAGGTAGGTGCCTGATTGCTAAAACTTAAGTTGTATTCACTTGTTCTCCAGGTGGGTGCCTAATTGCCAAAACTTGAATTGTATTCCCTTGTTCTCCAGGTGGGCGCCTGATTGCCAAAACTTTAATTGTAATCTCTTGTTCTCCAGGTGGGCGCCTAATTGCCAAAACTTGAACTGTATTCCCTTTTTCTCCAGGTGGATGCCTGATTGCCGAAACTTGAACTATATTCCCATGTTCTCCAGGCGGGCGCTTGATTGCCAAAACTTGAACTGTATTCCCTTGTTCTCCAGGTAGGCGCCTGATTTCAAAAAACTTGAATGTACTCCCTCGTTCTCCAGGTGGGCGCCTGATTGCCAAAAACTTGAACTGTATTCCCTTGTTCTCCTGGTGGGCGCCTGATTGTCAAAAACTTGAGTTGTATTCCCTTGTTCTCCAGGTAGGCGCCTGATTTCCAAAAACTTGAACTGTATTCCCTTATTCTCCAGGTGGGCGCCTGATTGCCAAAACTTAAACTGTATTCCCTTGTTCTCCAAGTAGGCGCATGATTGCCAAAACTTGAACTGTATTCCCTTGTTCTCCAGGTGGATGCCTGATTGCCAAAAACTTGAACTCTATTCCCTTGTTCTCTAGGTGGGCGCCTGATTTCCAAAACTTGAGTTGTATTCCCTTGTTCTCCAGGTGGGCTCCTGATTGCCAAAACTTGAATTGTATTCCCTTGTTCTCCAGGTGAGCGCCTGATTTCCAAAACTTGAGTTGTATTCCCTTGTTCTCCAGGTGGGCGCCTGATTGCCAAAAACTTGAACTTTATTCCCTTGTTCTCCAGATGGGCACCTGATTGCCAAAAAATTGAACTGCATTCCCTTGTTCTTCATGTGGGTGCCTGATTGCCAAAACTTGAGTTATAATGTTATATTCCCTTGTTCTCCAGGTGGGCGCCTGATTGCCAAAAACTTGAGTTGTATTCCCTTATTCTCCAGGTAGCCGCCTGATTGCCAAAAACTTGAACTGTATTCCTTTGTTCTCCAGGTGGGCACCTGATTGCCGAAACTTGAATTGTCTTCCCTTGTTCTTTAGGTGGGTGCCTGATTGCCGAAACTTGAACTGTCCTCCCTTATTCTCCAAGTGGGCGCCTGATTGCCAAAACTTGAACTGTATTCCCTTGTTCTCCATATGGGCGCCTGATTGCCAAAACTTGAGTTGTATTCCTTTGTTCTCCAGGTGGGCGACTGATTTCAACAAAATAGAAAAAACAAAGAGAATTTGCTACCCCAGTTTGGTAGCTGGGTATATCTGTGAGTGTTAACTGCATCATGTTACCAAATATCACTAAGAATTTGAAAGCTAGATCTCATTATCCGGGGGGGTCCTGAAAACTCCTAATTAAATGACAATTTTAAAGCTAAATTATATCTTGTGAAGGTATGTCTTATGCTAAGTGTTGTTATCCAAGCAAGTTTTAAAACTACATCCTATTATCCATGAGGGTCCTGAAAATCAAAAATCAAGTCTTATTTTAAGAGTGACAATTTTTACGGCTGGATTATACTACCCTACAACAGAACTTACGCTAAATCTTGTTATCTAATGGAAATCTTAAGGCTAAGTCCCATTATTCATGAGGGTCCTGACAACTCCTAATTGAATCCTATCTCAAGAATGAAAACTTTGAAACCAACTTATATTCCTTTAGGGTGAATTTATGCTAGATCTTGCTACTCATTATTGTTTTAAATTTTAAACTAGGTCCCATTTTTCAGGAGGGTCCTGAAAATTTACGGTCAAACCTGTATGGTGCTTGCTTTTCCTTATGGAGGGTTTCTCCGAAACAAATGAAATTTTCTGCCCCTGTTTCTCAAAGAAAAATCTTGTCAGTTTAAAAATATAGTGGTTGGTTTGTGTCCTTGAGGGCAATTGTCCTTCACTTCCCATGATAACTTTGATTTCCATTCGAAGACCTTGCTTGTTTATTGACTAACCACTTTCTCTGTCACCCTTATCACGGAAAATACCTCTGATCTGTTCAAACCCAATACCATTCCTCTGATGCATTGTGTTCTTGCATTGACATGTACTGAACCTTTGTGTTTCTCATGAATCCCAAAGCACGTTAATTGTCATCCCCTCAGTGCGCATGTTGTTCTTTCCTGACTTAAAACACCGGTCTTAGCCTTGAGGTCTATAGCTCCTTCACTTGCCATAATAACTTTGATTTCCGCTTGGAAGACCTTGCTTGTCATTGGTTAACCACTTTATTTGTCAATCTTATCACAGAAAATACCTTTGATCCGTTCACCTAACACCCTCCATCTATTGCATTGTTCATGAATTGATATATACCAGACCTTTGTATTTCACATGGATCCCAAAGCATGTTGATTGTTACTAACTCAGTGCGCTTGTTGTTCTTTCCTGACTTATGACACTTTGAAGTGCTAGCAAGATCCCGTTTTGTGCAATTGGAAAGCTGGTGACAAATTTTGAAGTCATTTCTCACTTGTTCTGACCAAACAAACTCAGGAAGAGAAAGTAAACAAGACAAAAGGAACAGAGTAAAGGACAATGGAAAGAGATGATTCATAACAAGAAAACTGCAAGTAGAAACCTATCAAATGTGGATACCAAACTCTAATGACCATGACATGCACCTGTGGCCTATTATGTCAAGCAAGTCTGACGTTCAACTCTAGTTGTACCTTTTCACCGTGAAACTGGGCTTCAATGCTCTGATTATCCAATCTAATTCACGATCCTTATTCGACTTGTGGTGCCCTAAGGGTTTTCACCATCAAGCCTCTCTCATTTTGTTCTTTTTCTCAACTCACCATCGCCTTATGGTGCTTGTGAAGGTTTTCACCAATAAAACTCTCTCATTTTGTTCTTTTCTTCTTATTTTCTCTGATTTTGCAGATGGCAAGGCATCAACCATGGTAAAATATCATGTGTTCCTCGCATGCTAACTCAGCACTCTCAAAGATTATCTAGGAGGTCTTTTTTGAACTGTAATGTGTCTTTTGGACAAGGTTAGAAAGAAAGGATATCATAAAGGCTCAAAGTAACTAAGACAACGGGGTAAATTTACTTAAAACTTTTGGAATCCATTCTAAACTTTGCCCCAATTTCTAAAATAGAGGAATTTGACTCTCTTTTTTCCTTTTCTTTTTACTAAGAAAGACTACCCGACTCTCGACTTCATGGGATTATGAAATATTCATTATTTTTTTTTGGTATGACCGAACCCTAAGGCTGTCTACGTATCTTGTGGTGACAATAATCAGATCAAACGTAGTTCACAAGACTACTTTTGTTGTTGCTTTTTTCTTTTTCTTTTTCTTTTCTTTTTCTCTTTTCTTTCTTTCTTTTTCTTTCTTTTCCCCTTTCTTTTTTTCCTTTTATCTCTATTTTTTTTTTTACTTTTCCTTTTGGTATTAACCTTTTCAAATAAATCTATTGGGACATAAACCTTTTTTTATGACTCTAACTTGATTCCAAAAGAGGGGAGGTCAAAGAAACTAGTAAAGGCTCAAGAGGGTATCTATTTATTATGCGACCGCATAATGGACATCATTTTCAACATCAATTTTGACAAATGGTAAAAGTGTTTGGGTAGCTGAAAGAGGGCCTCCCAATCCCTAAAAATGCCAAGTACAACACATGCAACTTGAAATGAAAATTGAAGATCATGCACAATATTTCTTTTGCGGCTTCGGCGTTGATATCACTAATATGCCTTTCACTTTTATTTAGCGCCTTGTCAAGTACAGAACCCTCATTGGGTGAGTCCCTTTTCACAATGGATATCCTTCGTCAGTTTGGAGAAAACTTCCTTGACTTTATCTTGTTACTTGAGGTGCACTTGAACTCAAAGTTGCTTGCTCCAAATCGTTCGGGATGCACTTTCCTTTAATGAATTCTTGTCATCCTATTAACTTCCCAACTTATCTGCCCCAGTTTCACACAGTTCGGGCTTCAAATGATCTCAAAATTATCTGCTCCAGTTTCACACAGTTTGGGCTTTAAATGATCTCCAAATTATGTACTTATTTCCTTCAAATGTCCCTATCATCTACAAAATTGTTTCATTGCTTCATGATTAAACTAACTTTAAGACCAGGCCTAGAATTATGCGTGCACGTCAATTCATTAGAGCTAGCACGAGAAAAAAAACTATGAAAGGAGGAGAGAACTAAACAGAAAATGACTAGAAACAATAGAAAACGGGAAACTGCAATAGACAGATGGTGAAAGGATTTGAAAAACAAGACAAGCAATAAACTAGGGTTAATACCCTGAAACAAACCTAGACAGTAATAAACGAGTTACTATGACTAAACAAACTAGGCAAAATAAAAGGATATAAGGCTTTGAGCCACAAGACAATATCCGGATTACAACCCTGTAATAAACCGGACAACAGAAATGACAACAAAATAAACCACCAAAACTCCTCCCTGGCTAACCAAGAAAAGAGCATTTTCCAATTACCAAGCTTGGCATCTTAGCCACTGAGTTCCACATTAATATTACCAAGACCATTACCAATTTTAATGTCATTAACTTTATTCAGCAAGTTCCTAAGAGAACTCTCATGCTCCCTGTCACTGTCCCTGATCACAATTATCCCTTCATGAATCATTCTTTCTATTTCCCATTTCAAAGCGCGACAATCTTCCACATTGTGCCCCTAGGCATTGGAATGGTATTCACACCTTTTAGCATGGTCAAAACTTCTCGCATGTGGGTCTATATAATTTAGAGGAATAGGTGTAATCATGCCGCAATGCTTTAGTCTCTCAAACAAGCTTGCATAGGACCCCCTATTGGTGTAAGATTATCTTTCAGCCTTTGTTCCCTTCTACACCCTTGGCTTGAATGTGGGTTATAGGGAACTTAAAGATTTTGTGGAGGCTGGTAAAGCTTTTACGGTGCTCGTACTCGCCTTTTGGAGCGAACCAGTAGTTGGACAGATGGCCGAATGTTGTTCGGCGGATAATACTGGGGTAGATTATGTGGATTTTAGGGATGTGCATGGGGTCGGTATTGAGGCTGAAAGCATTGAACAAGAATGCCTACTGGAGCCCGTCGTTGGCGGAGCTCAACAACATCTTTTCTATTTCTAGGAGGACTGTCCCAAAAGACTTGTTCGTTCCATCTGAACCAAAATTCCTTAAAACTTTCTCTAGGTTTCCTTTCCATCTGAGATAGGGAGGAGCGGTCTGGGCCAATGTCTATATTATATAGAAAGTTTCACACAAAATAATGAACCATGTCATCCCATGTATGCCACTTACCGACATCTTTACGAGTATGCCATTCCAAAGCTGCCCCAATCAAGCTCTCACTAAAATACGCCATCAACAAATCATCTTTCTCGCCAACACTTCTCATTTCACTGCAATAACCCCTCGGATGGGCTACCGGATCTCCACCACCATAATACAAGTTAAACTTTGGCACTTTAAACCTCGCAGGTAGGCAAACATCAAATACTAACCTGGTCTCCCGTCCCTTGTATGTTCTTTAAAGACTGTTCTATGCTTTTTATCTTCTCGGATATCTCATCTCGCCATTCTTTTCCTATAACCTTTTTATTTTCAGCATGAAGCTCACCCTGAGGGCTCTTCTTGTATGAGTCAGGAACTTTGTGGGCAACCTTTGAGGGGTAACATTGGGCATCATGAGCTTTGAGTGGGTATTCATTATTAGGAATAGTGGATATGACAGGAGGGAAATTTTGGGGAGAGGTAATTGGAGGATGAGTGATGGAGCTACTAGGGTGGTTGGGAAAGTTGTGATAAACGGGTGGATATGGAGAGTATGGGGGATCATCCGGCACTATGGCCGGAGTTTGGGTAAGGGTAGCATCTAAGAAGCTAGGTGGTGGTGGGGGTGGTGCCTTCCCAATAATCCATGCCTGATACATGTCCATCATGTGTTGTCTTAACATCTTTACCTCATCAGCCAAACCAGTGTCCTATTCAACCAACTGCTTTCGGGCACCGGTATCAACTAACCCAATTCTATTATTGTCCGCCATTGCCTTTTATGTTGTATAGAGGAGTTAATACTTCGAGAATCACAAACCAACCACCTTTCTGCTATGAAAATATCAAAAGGAACAAAATGGGGTCATCCCGTTAGCGTTAGGGTATTAATAGCTAAAATATCATATCGTGTGCAATACACCCAATCACAGTTATCGGTTCTAACATGACTTCGAGGGTATGAAGGTCTTATGGAATCATCCCAATTTGTTCATTTCAACCTTTCTTTTCTTTGCTTTTCTAGCACTTGCTTACTCATTTTCCTTCCTCTTTTTCCTTCTAATTATCACTATTTCTTTCCTCTTCTCACATCCTATGATTTCACCTCTTTTTTTCTCTTTTTTCCCCCCTTTTTTCCCCTTTTTTCCTCTTTTTCCCTTTTTTCTCTTTTTCTTTCTTTTTCTTTTAATAATTAAAAAATAATTTGATCTAATCCTATGTAGGTTGTATACGTATCATGACGCCGCATAAATCAGATCTTTGCGGAGTTCTGGAAGATCGGGAATAAAGTGAACAAACTAACTTTCTCATTTTCTTAATGACTACTATTACGAGATAAGGGAAATAAAAGAAACAATTTTTTTTTCTAGACTTAATGTTTTATAACATATTCTAAATTCAAGCTCAACGGATTTTTTTCTTTTTTTCTTTCTTTTTGACACAAATTCTCCATTAAGGAAAAAGTTTAGAAGAGAAAAATATTTTTCGACTATCATGTTGTTTTCTTTTTCTTCTATGTACAATGTCCTATAGTTATAATGAAAATAAAAGAGTTTTTTTTTCATTTTTCATTAGTTTTCTAAAGAAGAATTTCAAAAGAAAATCTTTTTGGATTTTTGAAATTAGTACCTTAAAGAAAAATCTTTAAAGAGGTACTGAAAGAAAATTTCCCCTTTTCTGAATTTTTAGTCCTAATATACTAAAAGAAATATAAAAGCAAAAATTTTTTATTTGGAGTTCTAGATATTAATTTCCTAAGGAGAAACACCTCAAGAGATTTTTTTTGTTTTTTTAAATTCTAGAATTGATATTCTAAAGAAAACTTCCCAAGGAAATAAAAAATGCAAAATCTCTTTTTTTTTTGGATTTTTGATTTATAACACACTTTTACTTTTTTTTTTCAATACAAAAATAGCAAATACAATAACAAAAGACTCGATATTACTGTACAAAACTAGAAGGTAAAAGACAACATAAAAAGAAAAACAGACTCAAAACATAAAAAGAAAAATCTCCTTATGCAACTCCTGAATGATCCTGACTGGATGGTCTCGGGGTGTCTGTCATGCTCAAACTCCAGTAAATAGATCCGCACCTGTATGAGAAAACTTTAAACCAATACTATGTGAGACAATAACACTCCATACTGGACACATGCAAGACATGATTGAGGCTATTTTTGCAAAATGACTTATTTGGTCAAAAGGTGGCTAGAAGTGCAAAATTTGGCTAAGTCCCCGCAACGCCAAGAACCTAAGATTTGCTAGGAAGACCGGACCCTATGTGGGTTACCTACGTATCACGCCTCGAAAGACGAGAATCAGGTATGCGTACTTCGGGTAGATTGGATACGGGCGAGAATAAAAAAATAACTAATTTAGAGAAGATATGTTTTTTTTCTTTCTTGAAACATGACGAAACTTCTAAACTCTTTTTTGGATTTTCTTTTCCCTTTTTTCTGATTTTCGAAAAATGATAAAAAAGTGCAAAATCTTTTTTTTTTTTGAATTTTTCGTGCGTCTTTTTTCTTAACAAATATGTGACAGAAACATAATTAGGCCCTACTTGCTTGATTTTCACACTTAAACCTCTTTTTTTTCTTTTCTTTTTCTTTTTCTTTTGTTTTCTTTCTTTTTTTCATTTGCCCTTAATTATCATTGGTCCGCCAAATGACCTTTTTACCCTTAAAGAAATGCAACATGTAGCACATAGGATGCATCAATATGGTCTGTTATTTTGGGTACATATGTCCTAGACTGACTCAACCCCTGTGTTGAGTCCCCTAAATTAAATGCACGTAATCCAAACAAACGTTCCTACTAGGGATCCAGCATAAGGCTGTGTTTTTCTAGGTTTAAATCCTGGGGTTTTGTTCTATACTTTGGAGTACCCGAGAGGGCAACTCGAGCCGAGGAGGGGGCTACGTACCGGGAACCAAAAGGCCATCCGGCTTAGTAACTTGTCCGAGCCTCTTTCTTATTTCAAGGTATGACACTAACAGAATAGGGAGTCTCGACCAGCGAGCACATCCCCGAAGATAAGAAGAGAAATGTTTTGTAGCAGTTTATATACGGTTCAAATAATATCAAAACGGTAAAAATATTATTTAGCACATTAGGCCCAAACATGTAACAAAATCAGATAATAATTAAAGCCAAATATAACAATTCATCTAAGCTCGAATTCTTGAACCCTGAACCAAAAGTTCTGTGTTCTTGTCCCCAGTAGAGTCGCTAGAGCTGTCACACCTCCTTTTTACCTACACCCCCGGAAGAGTGTATAAGGGAATTTTTTTTCCAATTAAAGTGACAATCGAAACGGGATTATTTCAAAAAAATTCAGGGTCGCCGCTTGGGATAATTTTATGGTGTCCCAAGTCACCAGTTCAAATCCTGAATCGAGGAAAAGATTGAGTCTGTATCACAGTCCGCGAACCAGAAATTCGGGAAAAAATTTTGTTAACCCGGGAGAAGGTGTTAGGAATTCCCGGGTTCCATGGTTCTAGCACGGTCGCTCAACTATTATTATTGGCCTAATTATCTGATTTTAAAACACTTTTGAACCTATGTGCATTTTAACTTTATAACCGCTTTTAATCATTTTTTAGAAAAATTGCAATATTATTTAAAATATGTCTTGAACCACGTCACATAGATGCACCCGCAATCCACAACACATTTTTATATAATATTGAGATTTGAATTTGGGTCACATAAATACGCACCCGAGTTTAGGAAGGTAAATTATTAAAATAATGCGCCTAAGCAACTACGCGTTTTTAACTCAGCGAGGGTTATGAAAAATTTGCTAAATGGCACGCCTCAATTTTTAGGGATAAACAAGATTAATTAAACGAGGGTCATGCAATTGAAATTTTATTTGGTACGGCAAATTTTATTTGGTACGGCACACCTCGATTCTGATTTTTAAGGAAAACTCAAACTAAAAAAAATCAACAAAACTTTGCATCATATTTGTGACTAAATTGTAAAGAACTACTAGTAGCTAGTATATTTCTTGAAGTAGAAAAGGAAACACTTAATTTATGCCCTAACTTCTAACTGATATACAAATGCCTTAACTAACAGGCCATAACAATTACTAACAAAAGATTAGGCATACTTCAACAACGGAAAATATATACATCACTAGTTCATTAGTTTTCTTTTTAAGCTTAATTAGACTTGGCAATCGATTAATGAGTCAACAATCACAAAATTTCTTAGTCCTTAAACCCATAGGAATTGAACAGGAAAATAACATGAATGCCGTCCAAAAAAATACGCAGGTCTCAAACCAATACACAAGATTGCTTCATTCCACCATAATAATGATAAGAACACATATAACTTAATCACACAACAAACCATTTTTATGATTCCAACAGAATACCAAACCAAAGGGAACAGGTAAGCAAATGGCCAATACAAAGGAATAACTTATCGTCACATACAAAATAACATCGCAAGCAATAATGGGAGAGAACGGAGTAAACCTGTTAAGCAAATACTTTCTCGGTACAAAGTCAGTAGTACAAGATTTTAACTCCAAAATTTGAATGAAAAAGCAACGACAATAATCGAATAGAAACCGTGAACCGGGATCGAAAAACTCGAATAGCATTCTACCATAGCTAAACCTCAAACGTAGACCGGCTGCAACCTCGAACAACACCTCATTTTCACGAATTCGGATTGGCCTCGAACTCAAACACGTCCATTTCTAGATCCCTATTCTACTTCTGTCCCATTTGTGTTTTTATACATGAATGTATATGTGCGTGTTTCGGCAAACTGTTGTGAATGAGAAGAAACAGAAGCAATGAGATAAGTTCATTCTCACAAGATTCCGACAATAACAGGATTGCACCAGCTGCTGGTTCTGTTGCTTGAACGCCCGAACATCGCTGCTATGGAGTTTGGCGTGAGGAGTCACCGTGTTTCTGCTTGTGTGCGTCTCTGGTCAGGGGTGTTTCTTGAAGATGGAAGATGAAGAAGTAAGGCTCATTGGCTAAGGGATCTCTAAGATCCAAACCTATAAACTCACGTTAGGATTCTTTTGTGAAGGAGAAGACGAAATCTGATTGGGATAGAGGATCTCAAGGTTCAAAATGGCTGAAACCTTCTTGTTCAGGGCTGTTCATTTTCATTTCTCATAAAGAAGAAGACCTCTAGGTGTTCTCCTGGTGATGAAAAAGAGGAAGCGTGGAGGAGGGGCTCATTTGTGTATCTGTTCAGAACGGCGCTCATGCCCCGGAGAAGATGAAGTTCTGAGGGGTTCCCCTCTTTTTCAAAAGTTGCGCTGATATCCTCTGTCTATCTATAGGTCTAGGTTTTCCTAATTAAGATAAAGGTAAAGGGGAATGGGCTTGGGTTGTGTGGGAATTGGGTAAAAGAATCACATTTGGGCCATTATATTTGCTCTTTGGGGTGGCCCAACATCAAAACAGCCTTTTCTTTTATTTTCTTTCTTTTTATTTCTTTTCTTTAATTAATTAAAATCCTAGATCAATCTATCTTTGTAGAAATTAAAATAATTTATTTATTTTAAATATTAAAATAACTAATTATCTTAAAACTAAAGAAAAATGCTAATTTTAAAAGACTAAAAGATAAATATGTAAAAACGATAATTTTTTAGGATTTTTCTATGATTTAAAAATGTTAAAAATGCGTGAAATTCAAATAAACAAAGAAAAATTCCTAAAATTAATAAAAATTATTTTTGGCCTATTTTTAGGAGTTATTTTTATGTAGGGCAAAAATTACGTGCTCACAGTAACAAAATACGAATATCTTCTGGGTCATTTAATATTCACTAAACGTTTGCTCATACTCATTTTTTTTTACATAACAAGATATCAATGTATTGTACTCCATTATAAGTGGCAACTTAATATGATACGGTGGAGAACCACTATAGCATACTGACTTATTTTTCACCACAATCTCACTCCTCCAATATTATGAAACCCTAATTTTTCGCTCTTCGAGCATTATGACAAAATGCAAAATAACTTAACAAACAAATACTTCGAAAGACTTGAAGGATCCTTAATGGATTCTAACAAAATCTTGAAATTCCTTAAATAAGGAAAAAACCAATTTGGGGGTACAATAATTTGATGTATAGCACCTTAAATATGCACGCTATACCCCTATGAATTATTAGTGTGTCAGTTAAGTGCAAAAGAGTTATTAGCGGGCCCAACTTTTATATATAGCATGGTAATTCACCGCGCTATACCTTAATGAAGAAACGTGCCGTTATGATATAGCGCGGTGAATACCGCGCTATATATAAAATGATGTCCAGTCTTTTTTTTTTATTTTTCATCTGTTTTATTCGCTTGAGTCTAAAAAATCACAATTATGTTTCGAACTCTTGATGTTTAGCTTATAGTATATATATATTTTTATGTATATCGCCTCATATTTTACTTTTGTTTCATAAATTTGGGATGTTAAATGTGTTGATTTATGTTAATTTGATGTATTTTTATATGTAGGAATGATTCGGGAGCAATTGGGGGTGAAACGCGCAAGAATTGAGCCAAAACGGACGAAACCGGGAAACTTGCAAATTTGGGTGGACGAAATCGGGAAACTTGCGAATTTGGGCGCCACACATGTGGCACCCAGCCCTACCTGTGGCACCAAAAATAGTAGCTAAAAATATTGGGGCACCTGGCGCCGGGCTGGGTGCCGGTGACGTGGATTTTGTCCTATTTTGTCCGGGACACGCTTTATTCGGCTCTAGACCTATCCAATGCGTATAAAAGCAAGAATAAATATATTTTTTGAAGGGGGACGCCACTTTAGAGAGATCTAACATACTTTGAAGGTAGTTTCACGTGGACGAACACACACCACGCTTGGAGGAGGCTTCTAACTAGTTTTTCTTCTCTTCTCTTCCTTTAATTTCATAGTTTATTAGTTCTAGAGTTTTAGGTGCTACATGAACATTGTAGTTTGAACCTTGAATTGTTCTTATTATTTTATCATATTGGTTTATTTATTCAATCTTGTGCTTAATTATTTGATTGCTTGATCACCAATTGAATTTATTTATGAATTTAGGATTGAACTCGGGAGAGGAAATTCTAGATTGCATATAAGATTGAGTAGAGCAAGATCTTAGCTCTGGGGGAGGCGAATTTGCGGTTAGGATAGGAATATACCTAATCGCCTTGCTTGGTTATTATACGGAAATTATAAATGCGTTCTTGTTAATGCTAATTCCATAGGAATATATGCGTTAGGTTAACTTGAATAGACGAATAGTACTTCGTGAGAAGGCTAAGAGTAATATATAACCCTGTCAATCAATAAAATAGATAAATTAATTAGACAATTTAGGTAGAAAACTCAACGAGATTGTTAGCTAACCCATAGCTCTAGAATATTCTCTCCCATTGAATTCGTGTCTAAGTTCGCCAATTTGTTTCCTTTGTTTCTTAGTTTAACACTCTATATTAATTTTAGTTAAATATTCATACTTTAGGATTTGCTTGAATAGCTTAATTGTTTGGTTTAATTTAGTTGATAGTTAATCACAAGTCCCTATGGATACGATATCTGGACTTACAGTCTTATATTTCTTGTCGACCACGTATACTTGCGTGTGGTTTGGGAGAAACATGTTTTTGGCGCCGTTGCCGGGGACTTAGAAATTAACTATTCTACTAAATTAGACTTTTACTATTATCTTTACAAGTTTTATTTTTTCCTTTGTAAATATTTTTAATTTTATAACTATTTGATTGATTTTTCTCCTAGTGTGTTTCTAGTTCTCTCAGCATGACATCTGAGGATGAAGCATACAGAGATAAGGTTATTGATGAAGACGCATGATTGACGGAAGATTTTAATGGCCCGTATTTTTGGTCTTGTCATGACCTGACATCTTGGAAGTCTGAATTTGAATATGGGAGTAGGTGTTGGTATTGTGATGAACATTATCGATTAAGAGAATATGCGCAACGACATTGTTTGCTAACAACGTGGTTAAATGATTGGTCTAAGGACATAGTTGATCTTGCACAAGAAATTGACAGATTTAGCTTGGCTGTACGAAACTTGGATACAGATATGAGTGCAAAGGTTGATGCATGTAACGCCCAACAATTTAGTGATAAGTTGTGTGAATCTGAAAAATATCTTCTAGACCAAATTGAGAAGCATAAAGAGGAATTCCAACTATTCGACCAAAATATTATTAATGATGCCAAGGTTGATGAAGAGTGCAAAATTGAGGATGTCAAAAATAATACAATTTTGGAGTTGGACCGTATTGGACCTTATTTTAAACATTTTTCAACATTGTGTTTAGTTGGTGACATGGGAATTGATCTAGTCAAGCATATGAAGGAGTCAATGGATGAGGAACAAAGTGCTTATATTTTAAAATTTATGATGTTCGAGGAGGTGTATATAGAGATAGCACCCGGATATGGAATGAAAGGGGAGTCACATAAAGTATGCAGATTGAAGAAAGCCCTGTATGGATTGAAGCAATCCCCGAGGGCGTGGTTTGGGAAGTTCAGTAAGGTCATAGTTTAGTTTGGCTACAAAAGGTGTGCTTCTGATCACACACATTTCGTAATAAAGGGTGAGAAAGTGAGCCGGATGTTTCACCTCATACGGCTCCTCGTTCAATTCTTTCGAATTCATTGGATCCTTTCCGCGTTCGAGAACCCCCCCCTTATTCCACTCCGCCCCGAAGAGTAACTAGGACCAATTTCGTCACGTTTTCATGTTCCAATTGAACACTGTCCATTTTTGATTATTCTCAAAGGATAAGATTATTCTCTTTACCAA
>MU759235.1:61502-76583 GCA_026770625.1 Nicotiana glauca | reverse complement strand
TTAGTTAGGCACGTTTATAGCGATATACTTTCCGTGGAATCCCGCAAATTTTCTTATTGGTGTAATCGATAACCGGATCGATAAGCCCCCAAAATCGATAAATCGATATCGAAAAAATCGAAACCTTATTGAAACGATAACGATAAGCATATGTACAAATCGATAATCGATAAGTAATTATCGATAAGGGTCAAAATCGAATCTATAAATCGAATGCACACCCCTAGGTGCCTCTCAAGGAAATGGTGATATCCTTCCGACACCTAAAGCTCTATGGTCTTGTATTCCTCCGGTAGAAGCAAGGAAAAGGCTCATATAGAAGACATCTGTCCAATTTCGTCACGGATTGAAGGAGGGGATATGCCCTTCTGGATGAAGGATAAGCTATTAAACTTTGGGAAGTTTTTAGGTGTTTCTTTTGAATGGAAGGAAGATAAGGTGTTAGAACTGTTGAGGGAGATTGAGCTAACAGTCTTTTTATGATGGTGCAGGGAGGGAGTCGAGTCAAGGTGTTAAGCAAAATAATCTAGGAATGTAGTGGTGTACCGGAGGAGCGACCAGATGTATGATAGGGAGGAAGGGAGCTCGGCTAGGGGGGTGGGGAAAAGGGGGATATTGTTACTTATGGAAGTTAAGATTCTTTCCTGGAATGTGAGAGGGATGAATGACCCAAACAAAAGGACCATCATCAAAGCGGGAGTTAGAGAGGGGTGCCAACCTAGTTTGTCTTCAGGAGACCAAAATGGAAGTTTTGTCGAATGTGATTGTGAGGAGTGTCTTGGGAGGTAGTTGGGTGAAATATGATTGGGTTTCAGTAGCGGGAAGTGTCGGGGGCATTCTTCTTATGTGGGATGATAGTAGCTTGGAGGTAAAGGAGATTAAGAAGAGTGTTTTTTCTTTAACAGCTCTTGTCAAAGATAGAGTGAGTTGGGTGGAGTGTGGATTTGGGGGAGTGTACGGACCGGTAGGAGAAAGGTCCAAGGTGTCTTTCTGGGAAGAACTGGCCAATGTCATTGGGAATGGGACATTCCATGGGTTCTAGGGGGATACTTTAACACTATTAGATTCCCGGAGGAGAGATCAGGGTGTAGTCTGATTTCGAGTGCCATGGAGGAGTTTTCTGACTTCATCAATGATCACTTTCTCATTGATCTTCCTCTGTCAGGGGAAAGGTTTACTTGGGTCGGGGGAAGGATTCCAACTCAAGGTCTAGACTTGATAGATTTCTGATATCGCCCTCCTAGGATGAGCTGGTGCCGAATGTCTGCAGATTCTTTTACCTAGGCTGACTTCGGATCATTTGCCTATCTTGCTAGATGGATGCAAAGGGAGGGGCTGCGTGCTCCTTTCCGATTCGAGAACATGTGGTTGAAAGTGCCAGGATTTGGTGACAAAGTGAAAGAATGGTGGACAAGCTATGGGGTATCAGGGAAACCTTTATTCCTTCTTCCGAAGAAACTTAAATTGCTCAAGGAAGATATTATTAGGTGGAATAAGGAGGTTTTTGGGAGGGTAGAGGTTAAAACGAGGGAGCTTATGCATGAATTAGGGGAATTAGAGAGAGGGGAAGGGGCGAGGGAGCTAGATGCTAAGTTGCACGGACTCTTCAATTTGGGTGCCGTCCCCATCCCGATACGAGACTTGGACGGGTGCTGGAGCGGGAAATGTCCCGGATACGGTCAACCAACTTCGGACACTTTGACCGGAGTCCATCGACAAATTTGGGAGAAAAGTTGAGATTTTGATTTCTCAAAATAAAAAATTAAACAGATTTAAGTTATGGAAAATGGCATACCTTCAATGTTGTAGTATTTTTGTCTCATATTTGCTGCTTTATGTGTCGGAGAAACCAAAAATTCAAAGTGTCATCTTCTGATTTTGTACTTCATGTAGACGAAACTTTGCCTTGAACTGCTTTCTTTTATTATACCCAATAAATAGCAGAAAAAGGAATTCAGATGTTCTGATTTTGTACTTTTGATTTCGTACTTCTTTTTCTCTTAGCCGTATCCCTGCAGCCGTATCCATATCCGGATTCGCACCCCCGAATCTTAAAATTTAGATTTTGCCGAATCCGATACTTAGAACCGTCCCCATATCGATACCCGCACCCGAGTCCGAGCAACTTAGGGCCTAGATGAATCCGAGAAAGCAAGATTGGGGGAGGTTAAGAGGGAAATAGTCGAGTTAACAATAGCTCAGGAGGCTAGTTGGCAGCAAAAATTGAGGGTGCTCTAGTTAAAGGAGGGAGATTCGAATACCAAGCTGTTCCACAGGGTTGCGGTTGCAAATCGAAGGAGAAACGCCATGGAGTCCTTAGTTGTGGATTGGGTGAGGATTGAGGGAGAGGAGGAGGTAAAAGGGGCGATAGTGAGGTTTCATGAGAACTTATACAAAGAGGAAGTTAGTTGGAGGCCTACTTTGGGGGAATCGAGTTCAACCACATAGGGGAAACCGGGAGAGAGATAGTGAGTGGCTAAAAAGGGCTTTCGAGAAGGAGGAGGTGCACGAGGTTGTGTCGAGTTGTGCCGGTGATAAGGCCCCCGGGCCTGATGGTTTCTCCTTGACCTTTTTCCGACTCTGTTGGGACACCATCAAGGGGGAGTTGATGGAAGCCATTGAATACTTCCACGTGAATGGTGTTTTCGAGAGAAGTATCAATGCTTCTTTTATTACTATTGTGCCTAAGAAAGAAGGTGCATCTCGTATCAGAGACTATAGGCCTATTAGCCTCATGGGGAGCATTTACAAGATTATTTTTAAAGTGCTTTCCAATAGACTCCAGAAGGTTCTTGACGTGTCTGTTTCGTCCTCCCAAAATGCGTTTGCAGAAGGTAGGCAGATTCTGGACGCTGCTTTGGTGGCAAATGAACTTGTAGACTTTACTAGGAAAAGTAGAGAACCCGACTTACTATACAAGTTGGACCTTGAGAAGGCTTTCGACCATGTCAATTGGGAGTTCCTGGACTTCATTATGATGCGGATGGGGTTTGGGGTAAGATGGAGGGGATGGATCAAGATCTGCATTTCCTCAGTCAGATTCTCTGTCCTGGTTAATGGTAGCCCATGTGGTTTCTTTGGCAGCTCTAGGGGTCTCAGGCAAGGTGACCCCCTATCCCCATGCTATTCATTCGAGTGATGGATGCTCTGAGTAAAATGGTAGATCGTGCGGCGGGAGGAGGATTATTGAGAGGATGCTAAGCTCCGGTCAGGGTGTTCAGCCCCCGAAGAGTCTCTTATTTGCTTTTTGCGGATGACACCTTGGTTTTCTGTGATGCCGATATGGACTAGTTGACCACCTGAAGCAGGTCCTGCAGTGGTTTTAGATAGTATTAGGACTCAAAATCAACCTTGGCAAGTGTGAGATTTTTCCAGTGGGAGAGGTTGCTAACATTGATGCTTTGTAATATGTTCTCAGATGTAAGGTGGGCTCTCTTCCGACTACTTACTTAGGTCTCCATTGGGCGCTTCGCATAAGGATACTGCGATTTGGAATCCACTGATCGAAAGGGTTGAAAAAAGATTAGCAGGCTGACAGAACCGGTACTTGTCAATAGGCTGTAAGGAAGTGCTTATTAAAAGCACTTTATCTAGTATGCCCACCGATTACTTGTCCCTGTTGCAAGCTCATGTGAGCATCACAGATAAATTGGAGCGGTTTTATAGGAACTTTTCTTTGGGATGTGGCGGATGGAACTAGGAGGTTTCATCTAGTGAATTGTTAGACAGTCACTTCACCAAAGAAGTGGGGTGGACTGCAAATCAAAAAAAAAAAAAAGAGGGGTGGACTTGGAGTAAAAGATCTTAGGGTATTCAACAGAGCTTTGTTGGGGAAGTGGCTGTGGAGATTCGAGGCAGAAGAGCATGCTCTATGGAGGGAGGTCAAAGTAGAAAAGTACGATTCCACGGGAGGGGGTTAGAGGACCAAGGCAATCACAGCACCTTTCAGGTGTGGCATGTGGAGGAGTATCATGAAGAATTGGGAAGCCTTCAATGGCAACATCACTTACAAGGTGGGAGATGGAAGGAGAATCAGCTTTTAGCATCATAGGTGGTGTGGAGAGGATACTCTGAGAGTCTCTTTCCCCATGTCTTCAGAGTTTCAAACCAGAAGGAATTGATGGTCCAACAGATTCACAAGGAGCATGAAGGGGGTAGTATGGGACCTCTCATTTAGAAGGAACATGAAAGATTGGGAGAATGCGGAGCTCCAAGATGTGTTGGCACTGCTATATGGGCAAGACATGTCCCAACCATCTTGTGATTCTTGGAGATAGGGGTTGCGTGGCGATGGCTTGTTCACCGTAAAGTCCTTTTACCAGAATATGTTGGTGAGAGAGGAGGCCACTTTTCCATACTCCTCGATCTGGATTCTTAAGGCGCCCACGAAGGTGTTTTTTTGCATGGCTAGCGGTGAGGAGAGTGATCTTGACTGTTGAAAATCTCCGAAAGAGTGGAGTTACACTTGTTAGTTGGTGCTACATGTGTAAAAGCTCAGGGGAAGTTGATCATCTTTTGTTGCATTGCCTTGTGTCCTCGGGTTTGTGGAGGGCAATCCTGAATCTTTTTGGTGTTCAATGGGTGATGCCAAGCACTGTAAACGACATGTTATATAGCTGGGCCGGTTTCCGTAGAAGAAGAAAGCAAAAGGTGCGGAAGTTTGCACCGCTAGATCTCATGTGGATAGTTTGGGGGGAGGGGGGGAGAGAATAGTCTTTATCTTTGATCGCTTTTTGGTGCACTCATATATCCCCCGCTTGTATAGAAGGTTAGGTGTCTTTTGTAGAGAATCATGTTTTGATATAAATTCTCTACTTTTTGGTATAATTCTTGTATATGGGAGTTTTCTCCTTTTTGATTAATACAATTTACCTTATAAAAAAAAAACTCAGGGTAGACTAACTAGAAGCTATGTTGCTCGGACTCTCTGAAATTATAGCGGTATACGTGTCGGATCCTCCAAAAGTAGTGCATTTTTTAAGGATCCGACAAGGGTGCAGCTGCATTTTGGAGAGTCTGCGCAACATAGACTAGAAGTCAATTTAAATTTTCTGCTTGTTCTCTGTGTTTTATTACTTCTTTTGCACTATAGAAATTGCATTTCCAGCATTCCGAAAGCTGCTTCCTTTCCATATAGACTTCACATTTCCAGCATTTCTGATAAGCGTTCTTGCTTATCCCTGTCCTTCTACTTGGTTGATTTTGCCCTCACTTAGTTCACTATCTTCTTGCATGCATTTTCAAATTGTGTTATCAATTCTCTTGCTTTCTTTTCATCTGACCCCACAAAATACCTCCCAAAAGCCTTTAGTTTCTGCTTTTCCGAGTCTGAAATTAGCTGCTTATTACTGCCTTTCAAGTATTCTGATGCGTTGACCCTTTTTTTCCCTTGTAGTAATGCATTGTTCGCTGTCCAATCTCTATTTTGCTTTTTGTGAACCACTATTCTTTGTTGCTTCTGTTTCGTCATCCTCAGTTCCCCATCTTCTCAATTTGATTTTCCTCATTTAAAAAGTGTGTGCCTCTTTTCTTGTGCTACCCTCTCAAAATCAGTTGCTGTCATCTCGTTTGATCTGTCATGAACCCAGTTGATGCCACATGTTTAGTTCTTTACCTTTGGACAACTTTTACTTCCTGAGAACCACAATTTCTTTTCCTGAAGAAATTCTTAGAAATTGGTTATGTAAAGGAAATTCCCAGCAATCACCATTTGGCCTCTACCTGGCTTGCTTTTCAACTTACCGACACGTGTTCATCCCCTTTTAACAAATGCTGACCATTATCTTCTGCTTGTTGGGGCATGCTTCTTACCCATGGTGTTAACCCTGATCTTTCGTATCACATTTTTCAACTCTTAATTCTCATCTTGTAAAGTGCCTATCTTTGCCTCTTTAGTTGATCTTGGGTTTGGCTATTAATCCAAATTCTCTGGGCTTTGCTTTGAAGTTCGAAGTATGATAAGTGTTAGCTTTA
Source organism: Nicotiana glauca (assembly GCA_026770625.1). Taxonomy (NCBI): domain Eukaryota; kingdom Viridiplantae; phylum Streptophyta; class Magnoliopsida; order Solanales; family Solanaceae; genus Nicotiana; species Nicotiana glauca. The sequence continues at coordinate 70,610 of MU759235.1, read as the reverse complement.
CTACAGTAGCATATTCTACGTTGCTACAGACATGAAATTTTCCTGATTTGTCTTTGATGTGATATCTGGCAAGTGTAGATTACGCCACAGAGGACCTGATTGGAGTGGATTGCATAGCCATGACGACTGTTATCTTGCTCATCAACGGTTGGCAATAGTTGACCCAACTTCTGGAGATCAGCCACTTTACAACGAGGACAAGACAATTGTTGTTGCGGTATGTAAATATTTATTATATTTTTTCTTAGATAGTTGAGTATTTTACCAGTACATGGACTTTGGATAATATTTGTGCGTTTTGATCTTCTATAGTACAAACTTTTCTCGTAGGATCTACTTTGAATGAATCTTAACAGGAAAATCGGAATAAACAATTTGTGATTTCGAAATTTTTAGTTCTTACATATTTGAAACATATGCGGTAAAGTAACTAGGCGATTGACTAGGTGAATACAGAGAATTTCCTCTACTGTTATCAATATTTACTCAGCTCATTTGAAAGATCTCTGGGTCGTCTAGCAGTATAACTATTTAGGCAACTTAATCAATTCCCCTTCCCATGAGTTTCACTTTCTTGACTTGTTTTATATTTTGACGTTTTGCAATGCCGAAAATAAATTGTTTTCCATTTTATGACCTTTAAAATGTTGAGGTGAAGGACTAGGCGGTACTTTAATCGACTTATCGGCAACAATGTATCAGATACAGAGCACAAACTTGTTTGGGTGCCTAATTTGATATTTTTTGAAAAGCCTATGGAGTAAATGGAAATATGAATTAGCAAAATATTGAAATAGTAGATCTAAAAAATGGATGACTGAATTCAGAGGAGGACTTTTTCTTCTTTCCTTGCTGAAGTGGTTATAAGAGAATTATGGGAAGACAATGTAAGCTTTAGTGTAGTGTTGCACCATAACAGTCATGCTTTCCCTCAACTATTAGTTTAGCTGATGAATGCTTTCAAAAATGTGGCTTCTTTTTGGCTGCGTATTTTATGTCTTTCATCATCTCAAAATTTATTGTGTTTTAACACTGCTTGGACGGCCTAGAGTCTTCCAAAAACAGTAGATTGAGAAAACATGAGTAAGCAAATTTCTACCTGCTGGCAGTTAATTGTTTTATATGAGGTGAAGCCACACAATCTAACATGGTCTTAGACATAAAAATATTTTTTTGGACATAGAGCAGACATAAATCTTGGGTCTAGTTGCTATCTTCCTTCCTAATATGATGCCCTCAATCCTAATTGCTATATCCCAAAACAGATTCACACAAGAATGAATAAATCTCTCCTTGCAGACGCATTTATATTAATAAGTGGTGTAACACTAAAACATTTGTGCTTCTGCCAAGTCTGTTGAAGTGGACGATTAAGTAATAAATTGTGTGAGTTTGACTGAAGAGAAAGTAATAAATTGGGTGAGCTTCTCACGTTTTTCAGGATAATGTCAATTCATCTGATTGAACTTTTTGAAGGACATCTCCTTTTCTAAAAGTTTTTGTTCACTTCCTGAAAATGGTTGCTTCCCCAAATTTATTCTCCTGTATTTTCCTTGTGCTTTTTGTTGACCAGGATGACTCTGGCCTTCCCTTTTGCAAATAGTGACTTCATTACCTTTTAACAAAAGACCAAATAGCCTTTGTATGCTTGAAATCGAAGCAGAATTTACGGCTCAATTTCTCTAGGAGATGTGTATCAGTAACATAAAACGTGGTTAAAGCAACTTCTAAGCGCTGCAACTGTCCAATTTGATATGACGCTATTACTATTTAGAGTGTCAAATAGTATTTCTTTTGAGTACCAATTTTTCAAATCTTTTTTATACCTTTTTTCTTTGACTGTGACTTAATAGTATATTTTCTGTAGTTTGAGAATATTTTTAAAGAATTGATGTCTGAAAGTACAGCCAATTAGATGGTTTCACCCTCTTACTTCAAATCTTATAAGTTGTTTTAGGTTAAAGGAATAATATGCATGATTACATTGTTTGGATTGATATTCAGAAGATCAAATGTGCCGGCAAAAAGCTTGCAGAAGATATGATTCTGTCATTTTGTTGTTTAGATAAACTACCCTTGTCAAATACCTAAAACTAATTCATACTTTTCAGGATGCTTCTTGATTGGACTACTCTGATCTTCTTCCATATATTGATATCCTATTCCTTTTGCTTTTAGGTTAACGGGGAGATATATAACCATAGAGAATTACGGGAAAAGCTGAAGTCCCACCAGTTTCGAACTGGCAGTGACTGTGAAGTTATTGCACATCTTGTAAGTACTTTCAGAATATATTTAGATAAATATACATGACTTCTCAGTTTCTGTGCGCAGAATGATTTCATAATACCATGACTCAAATTTTTCATCAGAAGAGAAAAAGGTGGATTGTAGTAGGAGAATGAGATTTTTTGTCATAATTTCTTTCTTGTGGTATTTGAACTACGCGATCTACCTATCGCAGTATGAAGACTATGGAGAAGACTTCGTTCACATGTTGGATGGAATGTTCTCCTTTGTGCTTCTTGACACCCGTGATAAAAGCTTCATTGCTGCTCGGGATGCAATTGGCATTACACCCCTTTATATGGGATGGGGTCTTGATGGTATGTAATTGTTCCATTTCATATTTTTTGGTATATTACCCTTTTAATAGCCCGTGAGTTATGTGAAGTTCCTTTGTTGTTTCCTTGTTTTTTATTTGACTGATGTATCTTTGTTGTTTTGCCTACTATAATGCTGGTCTCATGCTGTTATTACAAACAAATGATGTATAATAGTGCATAGTACATGTTTTCTTTTCGCTGTAGATCAACAATGTACCAAGAACACCTGTCTTAGCTAGTTCAACCTAATCTTCAGTTATCTATCATTCCAGTGAATAACACATATAGAGTTAGGCAGACATTACCTAAGGCCAGCTATACAACATTGTGAGGTGCGACTAAGGAACTCTGAACACTGATCAGGAGAAATGGAAAGCAACTTATCCGTGTTTGTTTTGAAGTACTATAAGGAAGCAGCAACCTTGCTGGATTTATCACTTGACAGCAAATGTCAATGGTTGAGGAACATTTTTAATGGCTGGAGGAGAAACAGAGAAGAGAAAAAATGATTTTAAAAAAGCAGAGGAGAAAGTTTTGTGAAGTCGTATGTTAATTTCAATGAAGAGGATCAACAGATGCAATATTTGACTTGGCACCTAGCATGTAGAAGTTTCTGGTTGGGGTTGACCATGGAAGACACTGTTGCTTTTACAACTGTCATGAGAGTCAGAAACATAATGTATTCTTGAGGGAGCATTGCTATGGATAAAAAAGGCCTATCTACTACTTGATATTTGGGCATTCAGAACTGGTTGTCTAAAGCTGAGGATGAAGAAAAGGATTTAAAATGGTGAGTATTGTAGGCTTTCTTTGCCGTCCAGGATGCCTGGACTAGTTCCCTGAATTGGGATACTGGTGGAGGATTTCCTGAAATTGATCATGGCCAAAGAGATATGTCAGAGGATAAGAACATTGAAGGATCGAAGGAAGGTGCCGGCGCTAAATTTTGCTAAAAATGAACTGTTCCATTATGGCTTTTGTCAAAGATGGGAATTGAATTGGCCCCAACTTCCAGGCATCTCCATCCATCGTCAGGCGAACTAAAGTAAGGTTACAATGGTAGAATTTTTCATTATTTCAAATAAAGTAAGGTGAAGCCGTCAGCAATCATTGCCTGAGAAGGAACCAGGAACAAAATCTAGAAGATGTCTGCTAAAGTGCTAATAGATAATCTGCAAAATTAGCACGGTAAGGCTAGTGCAGATATGGTTCAAATTTTAAATTGGTCCAAAATGCTTTAATAAATGTCGGGCCTCGTTTTGGTCCCCAAAAAGGTTGCTAAATAAAGACTTGACAAAGAAACAGGTGAAGGAGAAGCCCAAACATTTGAACAAACTACACCTAGCCTAAACAAAGTGGTTGATTGTTTGAGAGGAGGAGGAAAAGCGAGCCTGCGGAGAGAGCCTTAAACACAAAAAATGACCTAGTCTTGTAATGAGTCTATCAAATCATGTAAGCTCTGACTTTCAAGAGAGATCAACTTCGTCAGTCCAGATAAATCAAGACAATTATGATAATGGAAAGGAGGCTGGACATTCTACTGCCGACGCAACCCCTGGTTTTGGCATCAGTCAAATGGAACTAAAGAAGAATATGGATCACAAGAGTTTATCCAGTTGACACCTGATAGGCTCACTACATCAGTTTTCAGTTAAAAAACATTTCAATTCTTGCTGATAAAGATAGTTGCTGAGAAAGATGGCAAACTGTCACCTACCAATCCAAGGAGGTTGTTTCAATTGAGTTAGAGGTATCAAAGGAGGAGCCAGTATATATGGAGCAAGTTTTGATGAAGGGAGTTGCCTCTATTTGAGACCACCAGGTACTCAAGTACTTCCCGTAGCTCCTAGGCATTTTATAATGGATATGATAGAGAAATGTCTTATTGACAAGAATATACTAGGACTACAGGGATAATAGGGTTGGAAGGTGAGGACTTCTTTGGTTGCTGTCAGGAACTTGGAAACAAGGGAGAAAGGGGTTGGAATCAAAGGTTTTGATTTCATTTTTGATTTATGAGGAAATAATGGGTAGTGGATGGAGTCGAAGATGGGAAAGAGGTTTACCAGTTGCACCATTGAATAGGTAATTAGAGACACTATCCTCTTGTTAGGGAACACGACTATCACAAGCAGGTAAGAGTGAGTGAAAGCTCCGACAGGGACGTGGTTTATTCGGGTATGTTGGCACGAAGCCTTCGTGTCTAGATTTGGTGTTGGGTTAAGTGCAACACCTTAGGAAGACAAATAAACTTGGGACAGATTTGATAGTTGTCGGAAGTTGCACAGTAATGATATTTCCTTCTTCCAAACGCTATGAATGATTGCACATCTAGTAACTAGAGTTATTTCTAATTTGAGCTTTTATATGTAAGAATCAAATAAAATGATTGATGAAATGCATGAAAGCTCAAATGAGAAATAACTAGTAACCTCATGGTTCTCATCCCACTTCATTGACCACTTGGCCACATCCTTGGGTGCCTGCACTGTAGCTGTAGCTGTAATGAAGATATTTTTTTCTTTCTGGATACTCTTATATTGTGACAGTTTTTCTGTATTCGCTGTTAATGGATGAGGTTATGTGACTCTCTGGCGGTGAGAGTGTTAATGAACATCAAGCTCACATGTCATATCATTTTCTGATTGATCTTGCTCTTCACTCTTTACGAGTTTAATGTGTTAGTCCTTCCAAGTTCTGTCCATCTTTCTGGTGTGCTTAACCCATGTATATTGGACCACACTTCGTGTTCATGCTGATTGCAACAAAGCCTGACTAATCCTGGGCCCTTTATGCCTTAGGTAGAAAATTTTTGGTGTTTAGTGTTACATATTTCACTTCAAAGGCAAAAGGGAGAAACTTAAGGTAGAATCCTGCTCCTTGACCTTTGGATCCTTACACATTGAAGTGGACAGACATGTTTGCTTTGCTTTGATGAGTTGTTTTAGTAGTCAGTCTAAACAACTGCTGATGTATTCTGCTTTATTGCAAGTGTCTATAAATTTTATCTTTCCACAATTTGCTTTCAGCTCTTTCTGCATATAGAGAAAATAACAGAAGCTTCTATTCGATCATGTAATATTGACTGTGCAAGTTCAGTTCTAAACAACTTTGGCTATGCATATGCAAGCAATGACCTGAAATAAATATTACATTTTATGCAGGGTCTGTATGGTTTTCTTCAGAGATGAAAGCCTTAAGTGATGACTGTGAACGATTTGTTAGTTTCCTTCCCGGTCACATTTATTCAAGCAAAAATGGTATGCCCATACGAAGCTCATTTCTGAACTTGCGCTTCATTTATGTTGATAGTTGATCATGTTTCCTATACGATCATCGTACTTTTCCTATTTATTTCAGATTTACTTTAGGACCCTGTCGGAAACAGTCTTGAAACCCTTATTGATGGTGTAATTGTTATCTCTTGATCAACCAAAGGAGTAATTACATGTAATTATTACAAATTTGCAATAAAATAACTTTTAGGATAACCAGTGGAGCTTAATGAATCTTTTAGGATAGTTGGGATGCTAGAGTGATGTACTTTTGATAATGTCGGTTAATAAAAAATCCTCTGACTTTGTACTGATGTACTGGCTGAGCAGATTTTATATTACTTTCTAATGCCTCTTCAAATAAAAAAATTGTGAGACTGCAATATAACACCATTTTTTAATGCATTTACAATGTTTAGACTTGATGTAGCAGTGTAGAACATGTCGACAGAGAAGCTCTATTGAGTTTTTGTTAATCTAGAGGGAGCCCGTAAATAGAACACCAATTCATATGTTATATGACTTCTTTTTCATTTTGGAACGTGTTAAAAGTTCGACAATATTTTTTGATCTCCGTACACTAAACTTTTTGATGTATTAAACTAACTATTTCCACTACTTTAATATTTTTTTCCTTAAACAACTCATGTTAGCATCTTAAACTCTGTGTGTTCAATACCCTCATATAAAGTTAAACGAGTATTTTTTTATATTTGCTTATGCCCTTGGAGTTTGGGATGGGGAAGCTCATCATTTGAGGCGAAATGTAAATTCTTTTGGATGGACAAATTGGCATGGAGGGATTATTTAAATCGTCATCATTACCAAGGTCATCCTTTCCAGTGTTTACTTTCAAGAACTATTCATGCTATTTCTCAAGTATATTATGGGTGCAGGAGGACTCAGAAGATGGTACAACCCACCATGGTACTCAGAAACCATTCCTTCTACTCCATATGATCACCTTGTCTTACGGAAAGCTTTTGAGAAGGTCATTCTATTTTGGATGTCGCTTGTTTCTGAGTTGTATATAATATTTAGGTGCCACTTTGTTATATTTTAGACTTCATCAAAAGCCTTTGGATTCTTTGAGGACACATATCCCCTTGACTGACTGGAGCTGAATTTCCTTGATGTATTGTGCTTATTTTGATTGTCCTCTTCTTTGTAATACTCTTGCCTATAAATAAAGCTTCTTTATCAAAAGAAAATGATAAAATGTTAAAAACACTTTGTGATATATGTTGAAAGGGAGCCTTGGCATAACTGGTAAAGTTGCTGCCATGTGACCAGGAGGTCACGGGTTCAAGCCGTGGAAACAGCCTCTTGCAGAAATGTAGGGTAAGGCTGCGTAGAATAGACCCTTGTGGTCCGGTCCTTCCCCGGATCCCGCGCATAGCGGGAGCTTAGTGCACCGGGCTGCCCTTTTTTTTCTCCATAGACTTTACATGATATTTTATCTCAATCTTTATCAATTCTTTTTTAACTTCACATGCTAATTGTACTACCGTATGTGAAATATGCAATAGTTTTTCCCGCAATTTTCATCTTTCATGTACCTCTCTCTACTATCCGTGTATTACTACTGATTTGGTGCATTAAATGCTAATTTTATTCCCAACCTTTACTTTATGCAGGCTGTAGTCAAGCGACTTATGACGGATGTACCATTTGGTGTGCTTCTCTCAGGCGGACTAGATTCTTCACTTGTTGCTGCAGTGACCAACCGGTATTTGGCTGATACTGAAGCTGCGCGACAATGGGGATCACAGTTGCATACCTTTTGCGTAGGCTTGAAGGTGGTGATGCTCCCTTTTGTAAACTTGCTCTGATTAGGGAATTGCTAGCTGTATCATCCCAATTCACATGGAAGTTCTAGACCTTATTGCTGTTTCTTTTCCATATATAGGGATTTTCTGAAAATAGTAAAAAGGAAATGGAATTTCTCTTTATTAAAGATACCGAATGCCTTTTTGGGAAATGATCTGACAGAGTGACAGTTGAATCGAAAATTTCCTTTTGACATTGTGATTAATTCTGATATGAATTTGGTCCATCCTGGCTTTCCTTCTCTTGATTGTAGATTTTCCTTCTCTTTTTGCAATTATATGCCTTTGCCTTTTTGTCTTACTCTCCGTGACATGCAATGTAACTCCAGTTGCAAGGTTTGGTAATATTGACTTGTTTAATTCTGCTATCACGTCCTCCTGAAAAAGTGCTACTATCTTGTATTCATGCGGGAGTTTGAAATTTGCAAGTGTATTACTTTAGAAAATGATTCGAACTGATCACAGTTCATTGCTAATAAAATTTTATAAAAAGCAGGTATTGTTGTGATATAATTCTTTATGCAGTAGGTATGTTATTGTCCAAAATGACAGAAATAAAGTTAAGAGATTTGTTGAAAAGCCACTTGGTGTGATTGAGCAGTTCGGAGATGAGTGATTTATCCATCTTTTTATACTTGCAGTGTTTTGTTTTCTTTCATATTGGTTTCCCTTTTTTCTTTTGGCATTGTAATTAAGGTTGTCTTTTGTTTGCCTTTAGGGTTCTCCTGATCTGAAAGCTGCCAGAGAGGTGGCAGACTACCTTGGAACTCGTCACCATGAGTTTCACTTTACTGTGCAGGTAACTTTTCATAAAGACATCCTAAGCTGATTTTCCTTTAGGAGGATAACCGCTTAAGTCAAATTGGCTATCTTTTTATTTCTATTGCTACATCAGGAAGGAATTGATGCACTAGATGAAGTCATTTATCATGTTGAAACATATGATGTGACCACTATCAGAGCCAGTACACCAATGTTTCTCATGTCTCGGAAGATAAAGTCCTTGGGTGTGAAAATGGTTCTATCTGGTGAAGGTTCTGATGAAATTTTTGGCGGTTATTTATATTTCCACAAGGCACCCAACAAAGAGGAGTTTCACCAAGAAACTTGTAGAAAGGTGGATCTCATTGTCATTTCGTCAGTCATTTAGGATTATTGGAAGTAACTGTATTATTACTGGAATACTTCTTTGAGCTATTTCTAGCTCTGATGGACGCTTTGATGTTAATCCAGATTAAAGCACTTCATCTTTATGATTGCTTGAGGGCCAACAAATCTACTTCAGCTTGGGGTGTTGAAGCTCGTGTACCTTTCTTGGATAAAGAATTTATCAATGTTGCGATGAACATTGATCCAGAGTGGAAAATGGTAACCTACAGTACTCTCCCCCCCCCCCCC
>MU759235.1:0-60254 GCA_026770625.1 Nicotiana glauca | reverse complement strand
AAAATGGTAACCTACAGTACTCCCCCCCCCCCCCCCTCCAAAAAAAAAAAAGAAAAAAATTGAAAAAGAGATTCTTTTCTTCCTTCAAAAGGGGGTAAAATGACATTTTACATAAAAATAACAAAAGAATAGCTGCAAGTTATGCAGAAAAAATAGTCTTCAATGTCATGGGAGACCAGGGTTCAAATCTGAGGTTAAAAAAGAACACTAGGTGAACTCTTCTAATCCGTTTAAGCCTTGGTAGACAGAGTTAACTAGTATATGAGCTAGTTAGAGCTAGCAGGTACCAGGTGGATTGGTGCAGGTGCACACGAGCTGACTCAAAACCACTATTATTCAAAAAAATAAGAAAGTCTTCAATGTTGTTCCACCGTGAACTCATGAAGTGCCGACTTTCCTGTGTTTATCTTTGGATTGATGAAGAGTGTTTTTGGATTTTGATTATTTCTGTTTGGCCCTTTTGAGGTTCTGCAAGCTATTTCTAGACTCAAACTTGCTGCGACCTATGTAAGTGTAGAGAATATCTACCAAATAAAATAAAGGAAGTTACATTCAAGTATTTTACCTCCATATTGCAAGTCAGTGTTAGTTGAATGGGTCTGATATATGGGATAGAAAATGGCTTCATACCCATAACCTCATTAAAATGTTGCTGATGTGCTGATCTCATCTGTACATCTAGTATAATCCTAACTACAAATTAATGCATCTCTTTGCGGTGACTATAGTATGCTGAAGAACCTTTCTTGAAACATTGCAGATCAGACCTGATCTCGGAAGAATAGAAAAGTGGGTTCTACGCAATGCTTTTGACGATGATCAGAATCCTTATCTGCCAAAGGTTTGTTTGTTTTCTTGTATCAGGTCCAAAATCAAAATCTTTGTTTATTCATTTGCATAAACAGGCAGTAGACTCTCAATACATTGTGTACACTTATGCACAACCGAATGAGATGTGTAATATATGTGTCACATATAAGGATATTAATCATATTATAGGTACACACTCCTCCCACCTTTCACATATATATTCATGTAAAACACATGCGTGTAAAACCTATATGTGTGCGTGTGTGTGTATGTGTGTGATATATATATAATAAAATGATGTTTGAAAAGACATTATGATCAAGTAGTTGATTTTCATCTGCTTTCCGTTTTTAGCATATCTTGTATAGGCAGAAGGAACAGTTCAGTGATGGAGTTGGCTATAGTTGGATTGATGGTTTGAAGGATCACGCAAGCAGTCTGGTGAGCTTTTTAGTTGTTTTCTCTTCCCTCTTCCATTCTTTATCCCTTCCTTTTGTGGTTTTGTTGAACACATCTCGTATATTTGGTCCAGGTTTCTGATTCTATGTTAGCAAATGCAAGTTTCGTTTACCCGCATAACACACCCACGACAAAGGAAGGATACTACTATAGAACTATTTTTGAGCGATATTTCCCCAAGGTGGGTCTTGCATAGTCTTCTTTTCCTTGTTATTCATGTTCAGTTTTGATATTTTGTCCCAAACAATGTTTTCTTTTTCTTCCTTTTTCTGTTAACAAGGTCGCTTCTATCTTCATATTTGTTGATAAAGTTAATCACTGTTAACTATTATTTGGGCAGAATGCTGCGAGGGAAACAGTTCCAGGTGGTCCAAGTGTGGCATGCAGCACTGCAAAAGCAGTAGAATGGGACGCAGCTTGGTCCAAGAATCTAGATCCATCTGGTCGAGCTGCACTCGGTGTTCATGCAGCTGCTTATGAGGATGCATCAGAGGTTAAAACCACAGTTGCAACAGATGCCCCTCAGAAACTTGAAGTTGATAAAGCTGCAGTAGCTGTTTGATTGTATATCCTCATTCGCGCCGGGAAGTTCATCCTGGTGTAACATATTGAAAACATGAATTGTTCTTACTGTCAATTTATTTAACTTCTTTCACGAGTTTGAATTCTTCGGTGTTATTCCGTGTGTTTCTCTCTTTTTTTTTTTTTTTTTGGTTGTAGATACCACGTTTCTCAGTTACCCGAGTTTATTCTACTAGAAGAAATATGCATGAATTGTGACAAATATATGCATGTGACTTAGAACCTGAGTGTGAATGACTGATTTCCTGAATCAGGAACGGAGTATTTTGAGGCTGGGATGGGGTTAAATACACCGTCAGTTCATGAAAATTTCATATCGGGGGACCTTAAAACATAGACATACTCGATTTACGTTATTTTGCCATACCTACATGGATAAATCATGATTTGCAGCGGTACCTTATTTTTATGCCACCTTTTAACTTATACCCTGTTTTTAAAAATTATTGATTTCGTAACTAACTAATAGAAAATCCGTGTTAGTATGACCATTATACCCCTTCCAAAACATATAAAAGTGCGTCTCTCCGTATTCATAGATTCAAATTATAGATCTCTTCCGTATCTCCTCCATCAGTCAGTTCCTCCTGAGAACGCGTCTCGTATTCAAATTCAAATTCAAATACATTGTAAGTATTCAAATTCATCTCCATAATTCAAAATAGTTTTTGAATTATATGTCTTCTGATTAATTGATTGAAGTTGTTTGATGAATTTCACTGAAGGAATTTAAATTCCATATTCAAATTCAAATTCATCTCCAGAATTCAAAATATTTTCTGATTAATTCACTGAATTGTAATTTAATATGTGATATGTTAGTAGAACTTAGCCCTAGGAGCTGAAGTTTTTAAATAACTTGAAAACTTCAGAAGGAGGCTGAACTTTTCCTTCTCACTGGCTAAATTAAACTTCGGCCTAGCAGATGAAGTTTTTAATTTATTACTTAAAACTTCAGAAGGAGCCTGAAGTTTTCCTCCTACACTGGCTAAATTAAAAAATCATATTGCACTAAAAAAACTTCGGCCAAGCAGCTGAAGTTTTTTTGTTATTACTCAAAAACTTCAGCAGGAAGTTGAATACACTGGCTAAATTAAAAAATCATAATGCACTAAAAAACTTCGGCCAAACAGCTCAATTTTTTTTTATTACTCAAAAACTTTAGCTGGAGGCTGAAGTTTTTCACACACTGGCTAAATTAAAAAAATCATATTGCACTAAAAAAACTTCGGCCTAGGAGTTGAAGTTTTTTTTTGTTATCACTTAAAAACTTCAGCAGGAGGCTGAAGTTTTCCTCCTATACTGGCTAAATTAAAAAATCATAATGCACTAAAAAAACTTCGGCCAAGCAGCTAAAGTTTTTTTGTTATTACTCAAAAACTTTAGCAGGAGGCTGAAGTTTTCCACATACACTGGCTAAATTAAAAAAATCATATTGCACTAAAAAAACTTCGGCCTAGGAGCTGAAGTTTTTTTGTTATCACTTAAAAACTTCAGCAGGAGGCTGACGTTTTCCTCCTACACTGGCTAAATTAAAATATCGTATTGCACTAAAAAAACTTCGACAAAGCAACTGAAGTTTTTTTGTTATTACTTAAAAACTTCAGCAGGAGGCTAAAGTTTTCCTCCTACACTGGCTAAATTAAAAAATTATATTGCACTAAAAAAACTTAGGCCTAGGAGCTGAAGTTATGTAGTTCATCCTACTGAAGTTATATAGTTCATTTCCTGCACTGCTTAATATTCGGATTAGTTTTTGTTAATTCCTGCTTCAATTATATAGTTCATTTCCTATGCTATTTTTCGAATTTAAATAGAATAAATATTAAAAAAAAACGCAGAAAAAACTTATAACAAAAACTTAATATTTCATTAAAACACAATAAAAGATAAAAATAAATTACATAAATAAACAAAAGAAAAAAATTAATCGTCCATTCCATCATCATCATCATCGTCGTCGTCGCTTCCAGATGGACGAGCATCTTCATCAGCAAGATTGTCAAATCTTGCATACATCACAGCGTATCAAGCTTATTGTTAATTTCTTTGAGCTCCTTGTTATACCCCATTTTAACACGAGTCAAACTAAAGTATAACATATTGGTAATTCTGAAGAGTTATTAGAGAGAGTCGCCACCTAATTATTTTAATGGTGAATTAGGACACCAATTTTAGCTAAGTGATGCTTAAGCTTGCTCTGTTTTTATGGTCTTTTTAACCTTGAGATTATAGGTAAGGGTTCTAATTAATCCTATAGGGAAGGTTGTAAAGGCACCCTATATGATCCGTTAACTACGGTTAACCGACCAAACTTAGGTTAATTAATCTAAGTTCTTGTCACATAATACAATCATACATTTTTTAGCATTTTGTAAGTGATAAAAATAGCTCGTAGTTAAGTATAAAATGACTTTAACTTTATAGAGTTAATAATATTAAATAACTAAGTAAAAGAAGCGTAAAAGTTTTCCTTGTTGCAAAGAGGAGTTTAGCATAAATATTTGTGAAACTCTAATCAGCTTATCTATGTTGGTTAAACTAATTTAAAAATAAACTACTGTTATTAAAGATTGACTTGAAAATTAAAGGATGGTTTGTTTAAAATCCATAAAAACTTAGTTTAAAGAAAACAGTCATGATTTAAAATGCAATAAAGCCATAGTTATTATTTGAAATACTTACCAAGACCACGGACGATTCCACGAGTTAGAAAGTAGATTTAATAAAAAGATTTGAAATCTTCATAAGTTCACTTCTTCTTTTTTTGCCTTTCTATAGATCGAATCCTATGGGATAAATGGGTACTGTATTTGCTAGCAGAAAATACAAATAATTAAATAAACTAATTATCAAACACATGCTAAAGATGAGATAATCATAAAGATAAATAAACCAGCCGTAATTAAGAAGTTAGACAAAACGGGTGTAAAAGAACAAGATAAGAAAGACGCCATGGGCGCCCCCAAGCGTTTCACTTGTTTTTCTCGCTATCCGGTGCTCTCTAAGGAAGATGCTATGTAATGACTCCATGCTCGGGTATGGGGAGTCTCGCATAAAGACTCCATGATTTGCTCCAAGTGCATATGCAAAAGAAAAGAAAGCAGAAAATTAGAAAGAAAAGTTCAATATTTCACTGCACATGAAACAACTAAATGAGAACTTTATCATCACTTAGCTCATAGAAACAGTAAACTCAAAAGCTTTTCTAACAGACTAGCACAATTCATTAATTACTAAAGTCCTAACTCAAAAAGTTCTAGTTTGAGTGAAAATTATTTAAACCTCTCGGCATCACTAACAAGAAAAGCAATATTAATGGGATAGCAACTATTTGGGAGGGAGAACAAGAATTACAATTGTGGAAAAGAAGACAATCGCTTTTCTTCTTTCTCAATTTTGTTCGGTTGAGACTATTCTAGGCAGTGAATGTATTACTAAATGAGGTAAAATGCTTGAGGACAAATTTTAAAGTTTAACATATACACGTATTTAACTATGGCAGGATATTCTTACAAGTTGAATAAGCCTAAACTTTCCTAAATAATTTGTGACCATCTATCCAAGTTGGTAATACAGTATACAGGCATGGAGAAAGCATTTGTTATAAAATAGCTTTTACAACCAAAGAAACAGCTCATTAACACATAAAATGCGATTATCTTCTGAAATATCTAGTTTGACTCGTACCGGATTTGACAACAACCTCCTAAAATAAAACACAGTTGCTAACAAATCGGATATCCAAAGGCATACACTGTTGGTGATGGTAAAAGAAAGAAGAAGTCCGCATTTTGGCACTAGAAATACTTCAAGCCCATATCGTCAAACTTAAGCTTCTTATAATTAGCTTCTCTAACACACAAAAAAAATCCTAAGCATGATATCTAATGGTAAAAGCATCACAAAAGAGTTCGTCCGTAGTTTTCTTGAACAAAGAAAGTGTCCTATTATTTAAATATTAAATCTAGCATAACTCTAACACCTTAACAATAGTAAGCAAATATGTTAGAACAATTAAAGAATACTTTCCATTACTTGATTAAATAAATGGTGTTATTCTATTAAGCACATTCTCAAATGGCTTGTGCATTTCACTCTAGAATCGTGATTCATGACATCCTAAAATATAGGATTCCTAAAACAACACTCATTCAGATAATCAGTCGAGTAACAAAATTCCTATAGGCATGTTATCTGAAGAGCTAAAGCAACAAACAAGTCGGAAGCACATTCCTTTCGATGCAATTTATTTCGAGCGAGACGTTTAAAAAAAAAATCCTATAGGCACGACTTCTAAATCTTTCCGACATCATTCTTTATCAAACAACAACTTTTAGCATAGTACCTCTTCTAATGACTTTTAAGTAAATAGTGAGAAATCCATAAAGGTTCATAGCCTACAAACATGTCTCTTAAAATAACTGAAAAACAACATGTTAAAGATTTAACGATCGGGATCCGCTATCAACAAATTTCATAAGCAAATTCAAATGAGGACTTAGCCAAACCTATGTCATTCTTATCAAACTCTATAAGGCCAGAAAACACAACAAGTCACAAATCATGGTTTCTCAAACCAAAAATTTCTTAAAGTATGATTTCTACACTGAAAGCGTCACATTCTCGAGCAAGCATTTATTATAAAACTTAAAATAAATAAATAAAACCAGAGAGAAGGAAACTTTAAAGCTACGGACCTTTTTGCGGGCAGTAAACTAGGGCGTTTTGCAACGGCTATTCGAATCTCCGGCCTCAGACCAACTAACTCGAACAAGCAGAGAATGCTAGAAGCAGCAGGAGCAAGGGTGTTGTAATGGCAAAAACTAAACAGAGACTAAGAGAAAAGATGGGTTATTAGAGAGTAATTTCACAGCAAAGGGGCGGCGGTCTCCAGCTTTGTTTCGAAGGGTGAAGGCAGTGGCTCAACCTCTATTTTTTTTTGGAGTAAAATGGCGGCTGAATCTTTGGGATTTTTAGGGGGGAAAGGTGCGGCTCCAAACCCATCAGTTTTTGGGGTAAAAGGGCAGCTCTGAGCTTAAGTTTAAAGGAGGGGGCTGAAGCTTGATTTTGGCCGAAGGATTTATGAGTATTTATAGGCTGATTTCTAGGGTTCTTGGTTTGGGCGGGATTTGGAGATTGAGTGAAAAGCTCTTGAACGTTTGAAATTTGAACGTTAATGTTCAAGAAAATTAAATGAGGTGCAGATCTTCTTGTTCAAAAATGGTAATGGCAGGTCTGCCATGGCTGAGCAACAATGGAGTTTGTGAAGAAAAGGAAAGGGAGGAGAAGAAGCGTGTTTTTTGGAGAGAGAATGAAAGAAAATTAAAATGCTAATTGTGTCTAGGTCCTTGAGAATGAAAGAATGAATTTCAACCGTTGGATTAAGAGCTTATACGGCCGAGATTAAATTCTGGAATATTAGTTAAAACGACGTAGTTTTGATGAGGTTCTAGAGTGTTCTCTAGTTGGGCTAAAGTGGAGGATTTCGGACTGCTTGTTGGACCGATTTGGGCCGACTTAGGCTTGGGCTAACTGATTGAGAAGACAATATTTGAGTTTTTAGCCTCCTTATGGGTATTTCTTTGGGCTTCTAATTAATCTACAATAATAATATTAATATTAAAATAATCAAGTAACTAACTTATTTATTATACCTAATTATAATTACTAACGTTTAAATAAAATATTAATCAAAAGATGCCGCAAGATTTATTAAATATAAAATTTCGTAATATTTAAAGGTTATTGCAAAAAATATTCTCGCTTAGTGAGATAAAAGAAATAAAAATACTTTCCGTGAAAGGTAATAATAAATACGATTAAGGTATGAATGATAAAGACGATAGCAATAGCATTAATAATAATAATAATAATATCAAAAATAATATTAGTAGTAGTAGTAGTAGTAGTAGTAGTAGTAGTAGTAGTAGTAGTAGTAGTAGTAGTAATACTAGTAATAGTGATGTTAAGTAAATAATAATTAGGTCTAGTTTGTGCTAAAAATGGTAAAATAACTATTCTTACATTATTAGTGATATTAGAAGCTTAAAGAAATAGTTTGGAAGAAAGGAGGGTCAAAATTGGATGTCAACACTCCTTGTCGTACTTTTCTATGATCTCATCAAACTTCAACTCAAATGCCTCAATTATGTCTTGCTTGATCTCGTCCACTATTTGCCTAATGACAACATCCAATTTTCTCCTTTTTGTATTTTATATCTGCTAAAATGTATGTGTTTGAGTGAATAAACTCAGAAGGAATAGCGTGCTTATATAGGGGGAAAAAACTTCTGCATGGTATATGAAAAGGCAAAAAGGAATTTTAAAGATTGTCTACTGAAAAACGTGCATGAATATGATAGGAATGTATTTATTACACTAACACATACCCCAAAAACAATATAATTACTACTTTAATTGTGTAGGTTAATGTTGTATACTATGCAATTAATGCTGAAACATGCTATCGTTTTCTGTAAAAAAACTTCGGATTAAAGTCCTGAAGTTTTTTAGTTCATTTCTAAAATCTTCAGCACTTACCTGCCGAAGTATTTTTCTCATGCATTTATGAATCACCATGATAAAAAAACTTCAGCTAATATGCTGAAGTTATTAAGGTTATCTCTAAAAATTTTAGCAGTTATAAGCTGAAGTTTTCTTTGCAGAATTCATTAATTATGTCATACATCTTTTTTCAGAAAAAAACTTCAGCAGAAGATGCCTAAGTGATTTAGTTTATTTGTAAAAAATTCAGCACATACAACATAAAAATTCTTCTGTTCACTTTCCTAATAGTTGCCACTAAGCATGAATCTGCAGGATGAGTTCGATTTGCGTTGTTATAAAATTCAATGGTAGATGGACTCCTGATTTCAAATACTTGGATCATGATACAAAACTTTTTCTACTTAATAAGGACATATCATTCAATACTTTTCTGAAGAAAATTAGTGAAGTTGCAAATATTGATTCAACCAGATATGCATTAAAAGTGTGGTTTGATATCAAACTAAATACAAGCAAAGGAATGCTTGTAACTTCAGATGAAGAACTCGCTACCTGTATACATTTGCTTACAACTGATTCAACCTACAAGAATTGTCATTTTGTCATCGAAAAAATACAACTTTCAGAATCAACAGTATTCAACCAATCTCTTGCATATGCAATAGATTCAGAGCCTTTTGCTGAGTATCAATATGAAGTACGACAACCAATAATGGAAGTAGACAAAGGGCAACAACCTTCTAACATTACAACTCCTTCAGAATACATAGTGCTGCAACAATTAGCCCCTCCGCCAATAAATTCATACCAGTTTCTCGATGACCAAGAAGAAGAAGGACAGCTAATAATGCAAATTGACAACCAACACAAAATCCAAGAAAGCCTTTTTTCATCTTCTGCAATGATAAATAAAAATGAAGATGAAGTAAACATGGAGCTTATACCGATAACATTAGATAAAATTGAAGAAATTGCTGAAAGTTCTTGTGCTTCTCAGAAATTAAGAAAAAGAGTGATGAGAAAGGTGAAATAATCTCCACCATGTAAAATACTAAGGCACAATGCGTTGCCTGAGGAAGTAAGAGTTGGATCAATATTTTTCTGCAGCTTGGAGATAAATCAAAAAGTTGAATTCACTGCTGTTAGATCATGTTCCAAGAGATACGACCTGAAATGCATCATGGACAAATGTGGTTGGAATGTACGTTCTACCGGAATAAAAAAATTCCACACTGTTCAAGGTGATAAAATATCATAACATCCATGAATGCTCGGTTGATGTAAGAAAATCATATCAGAAGCATGCTACATCAAATTTTATAAGAGAACAAATTATAGAACATGTTCGAGACAAAAAGATAGAGGTTACACCAGCCTTTGTAGAAAATGAAATGAAAAAAAAATTTGGAATTGACATTGGTTATCACAAGGCATGACGTGCTATTCAAAAAGTTGTTGCTTGCATAAGGGGAACACCTGAAGAGAACTACCAGATTCTTCCTTCATACCTATACATGATGGAGGCCAAAAACCCACTAACGTATACAAGCATAAAAAAAGATGCGCAGAAGAGGTAAGGAAAACAATACTAACTATCAGCCTGAAATTTCAAATGTTACTATTTGAAAAACTTCAAACCTTATGATTTATTTTTTTGTGTTTCAATGTATAGATTTGCTTACTTGTTCTTTGCTCCTGCGACATCACTAGCTGGTTGGTCCTACTGTAGACCTGTTATTGCAGTAGATGCAACATTTTTGAAGTCAAACTATCGTGGTGTTCTATTTGTTGTTGTATCAAAGGATGCAAACAATCAAATCTTTCCTCTATGTTTTGGTGTAGCAGATTCAGAAAACAATGAGGCATACATTTGGTTCTTTGGGAAAATGAGAAAAGCAATTCAAGTCCGTCATGAACTGGTTTTCTTGTCAGATAGAAACCAATCTATCGCAAATGGTATTAGAAGAGTGTTTCCTGAAGCTCACCATGGTATCTGCCTATATCACTTTGAGAAAAATTTAAAGCAAAGACATGCAAAGGCCATGGTAATAAATCTTTTTCAAAGTGCTGCAAGGTCATACAAACGTGAAGATTTTAATCAGTTAATGTCCCAACTCAAAAGTATTGACAAGAAAACATACAATTACATAATGGAATAGCCTCCTGAGAGATGGCCTCGATCGTGGTTCCCACGGCGACATTATGATATGCTAACAACAAACATGGTAAAATCAATGAATTCCGTTTTACTAAAAGGGAGAGAAATGTCTATTTTAAGAATGTTAGATTTCATCCAAGAAAAGCTGGGAGAGTGGTTTTATGAACGGAGAAAAAAGACAAATGAAACTTTTCACAGAGTATCAGTATGGGCAGAAGAAGAGATGATTAAGAAGATGGACTTGGCTTGCAAAATTTTTGTGAGTATATTTGTTAGCTTCAGCCTTTTAGATCTGTTGCAGTGATTTACTGCTTACATTTAAAAAATTTTATACTTTTTCGTTTTGAAAGAAAAATAAACTAATATAATTTATTTTAATTTTTATTCCTTGTTAGGTGTTCAACCTTGACTCAATGTTGTTTAGAATAAATAGTGAAGGAATCGAATTCATTGTGGACTTAAAGAAGAGAACTTGTGACTGCCTGGAATTCCAACGTGATGAATTGCCTTGTCCATATGTAATTGCAGCTATTAATAAGAGATATTTGCAGAAATCTAATTACTGCTCAAATTGGTATTCAAGGAAAACATGGTTGAAAACATATAAAGGACATGTGAATACCGTGGGAGATCAACAATCATGGGAAATACCAGAAAATGTACAATCTGAGATCACAAAACCTCCCGATGTAGAGATTTTACAAGGAAGAAAACAAAGAAGAGGCATATACCTGCGACTGGATCATCAGTACCATTCAAGTCTACCAAATGCAGTCGATGTAAACAAGTGGGGCATAACAGAACAACTTGCTTGTCTTCTCCAGCACCTCATCTATATTCCAAGAAACACACTGAAAAATACTCCAAGCTTCAATAATCTTTATTCAAAATTTAGACTTTCTTTATTGTATGACATAATTCAAATGTAATTTTTTTCATAGGAATAAAAAAAATAAGCTCTTGGACAATTTTATATACTGCTAAAGTACAAATCACTCATTTTTGTTGCGCAGGCTTACATGTTTGGTTGCATTTTAAAAACGTCCACAATGACTTCTGCGAGAAAAAACTTCGGGTTACAGTATATTAAATACATATTCTTAAACAAAAACACACACACACACCTACAAAAACTCGCTCACACACACATATATGCATACAACACACAAAAAGAAACGCATGTACAAACAAAAGTTGTAGCATTTCTAAGCAACTAAGAAGTATAAATCAAATACCAATAAATAACAAGTATAATGCAATAGAAAGCTAAGAACAAAGAGGGTCACAATTATATTGACATAAAAGAGGTGAAAACAACACACATATTTCAAAACTTCAGCTCTCTTGGCTGAAGTTATACAAAATGAACCTAAAAAAACTTCAGCTCTATAGGCTAAAGTTAACAAAAAAGACACTAACAATCACCACCATTATCATCATCACCGTCATCATCATCGTCCTCATCGTCATCATCGTCATCATCATCATCATCATCACAGTACTCCTCAATTTCTCTAAATATCTCATCATCATCACTGTCGGAGATAACTATAGGGCAATCGGGCAAAAGACCACTCAATCCAAGAAGATCAATCTTCAACTTGTCGAATTCATCACGCAGCTGACTTTGTTCGACGATTACTCTGTCCATAAGAGGAAGAAGAATCTTCAGCTTGTTTTGCAGCTTGGAATAGTCGGTCAAGTTGGGAAACTTAAAACTATCAAACTGCTGCACAACCTTGTCGAACGAGGTTGAATAATCTCCACAACTACGTTCCAGGTTAAGCCTGTTCTGGAATGATTCATTTGCACAGAGCTTTGGTCTGATTCTCTCCCAATCCGCCTTTATTTCATTCCACAAAAGCATAAGATTAGCCATCAGTTTGTTATTGTACCATTCACACTTCCAACTCTCCCACTTCTTCATAATTTCATCTATATTAGGCTTACCACTTCCGCTTGCACCAGACATTTTTTCTTTAACAAATGCTGAAAGACTAAGGAATATGATAGAAGTCTATGAATGACTATGAAATTTCCAAGTGAAGAGATTGTTAATATAGACAAAGAGTTCACCTAATCAATTTAATATCTATAAATGTAAAAGTAACTTTTCAGCTGTTTTTACTATTTTACAGACAATATTAGTAGGTGGTAAAAACAAGTATGTAGAAAATGCAAAAAGAAATGTAACTTCAGCCCTAGTAAAATCCATAGTTTTTATATAGTAAAAAAATAACTTCAGCCTGAAAAATAGCTTTTTACTATATAGTGAAATAAATTTAAAGAAAGATAAAGTAGTTGACAAAAGACAAAAAGTAGACAGTAAATGCAAAAAAGATAAGTATCAACTTAAAAAAATACCAAAAT
Source organism: Nicotiana glauca (assembly GCA_026770625.1). Lineage (NCBI taxonomy): Eukaryota > Viridiplantae > Streptophyta > Magnoliopsida > Solanales > Solanaceae > Nicotiana > Nicotiana glauca. Next base: position 47,365 of record MU759235.1, on the reverse strand, counting down.
ATACTAAAGTTTTTGTCCTAAATCTTTTTCGAAAAACTTCGGCCCAATGTGCTGAAGTTTTTTAGTATATTTCAATAACTTCAGCACCTGATAAGCTGAAGTTTTTATATTGGATTCAATAGTTTTTGTCTTAAGCTTTTTCAAGAAACTTCGACTCAATGTGCTGAAGTTGTTTAGTATATTTTCAAAAACTTCAGCACTTGGTCAGCTGAAGTTGTTTGTTGGATTCAATAGTTTTTGTCCTAAAGCTTTTTTGAAAAACTTCGGCCCAATGTGCTGAAGTTTTTTAGTATATGTCAAAAACTTTAGCACCGGATAAACTGAAGTTTTTCTATTGGATTCAATAGTTTTTTCTTAAGCTTTTTCAAGAAACTTCGGCCAATTTGTTGAAGTTTTTTAGTATATTTCCAAAAATTTCAGTAATTGGTCAGCTGAAGTTTTTCTATTGTATTCAATAGTTTTTGTCCTAAAGCTTTTTCAAGAAACTTCGGCCTAATGTGCTGAAGTTTCTTAGTATATTTCAAAACTTCAGCAAATGATCAGCCGAAGTTTTTTGTCGGATTCATTAGTTTTTGTCTTAAGCTTTTTCAAACAACTTCTGCCAAAGTGCTAAAGTTTTTTAGTATATTTCCAAAAACTTCAGCACTTAATAAAGCCGAAGTTTTTTGTTGGATTAAATAGTTTTTATTGTAAAGAATTTTCAAATAACTTACGCAGATACTGCTGAAGTTATTTAGTGTATTTAGTAATGAGCTGATGTTTGTGTCCTACATTTGACACTTTAGTTATGACTTTTAACCAAAACTTCAGCTTAAAAAGCAAAAGTTAATTACTTCATGCTCAAGTTTAACATGCTGAATTTCAACAAAAAAATACTTGAAATTCATGAAAAAAGGCATAAACATATTTGAATCAATCAAAGTCACATAATTCACACAAAAATAATATATATTCGCAACATACAATTTTCTTTTCACTTACATCCTTGAAAAAAAAAAAACTTAGTTCTTTGTTTATAAGTTATTCTCTATTCAAAAAGTTCACAGAGTGTCTTCATATTCTCCATAGTAATGACATAGTTGCTCTTCTTAGTTTTCTTCACCACATTCCATGAAACTTCACTATGTCTTCCACCAAAGAGTTTTCTTGGTTTTTTAGCAACTACCGTCTACTTTCATAAGAAAAAAAAAAGAAAATGTTGGCCAAATACATGCTTACTGGTGTGCATCTGGGAATTCGTGGGAAGCAAAGATAGTGAAGGAGAAGTCCAAAATACTTCATATGTGACGGAGACTGACCACATCAAAAACTCGAGCAGTAGGAAATTTGCTCATTTTCCTAAAAGAGCAAATTTTCCTGTGCTCGAGTATTTGATCTGGCCAATCCCCTTCACATATGAAGTATTTCGACTTCTCCTTCACTATCTTTGCTTCACACGAACTCCCGGCTACACCCAATAAGCATGTCTTAGCCAATATTTCCTTATTTTTCTTTGAATACAAATTTAAAGAAATCTGATAGAAGTTTATGGATGACTATGAAATTTTCAAGTGAAGAGATTATTAATATAGCCAAATAATACACCTACTCAATTTAATATCTAAAAATGCTGAAGAAATTGTTACTTATTTTTTGTTCAGAGAAATTGAATGTAAGAACATAAGTAGTTGGCAAAACATGTAAGTGGTAAATGCAATAAAAAAAATACTAAAAAATAAGGGGACAAAAAGTAGTTGATACACGTTATAAATCACAAAAAATGGCTAGAAAGTGCAAATATCTTCGGCCTAATGTGCTGAAGTGTTTTAGCATATTTCAGAAACTTCAGCACCTGACAAGCTGAAGTTTTTCTATACGACTCAATAGTTTCTGTCTTAAGCATTTTCAAGAAACTTCAGTCCAATGAGCTGAAGTTGTTTAGTATATTTCCAAAAACTTCAGTACATAGTCAGCTGAAGTTTTTAGTTGGACTCAATATTTTTTTACCTAAAGCTTTTTCCGAAAAACTTCGGCCCAATGTGCTGAAGCTTTTTAGTATATTTCCAAAAACTTCAGAACCTGATAAGCAGAAGTTTTTGTATTGGATTTAATAGTTTTTGTCTTAAACCTTTTTCAAGAAACTTCGGACGAATGTCCTGAAGTTTTTTACCATATTTTAACAAACTTCAGCACCTGATAAGTTGAAGTTTTTGTGTTGGATTCAATAGTTTTCTTATGACTTTTAAACAAAACTTCAGCTGAATTCAAATATCCTGGATAGTGTTCATGCTTAAGTATTTTCAAATAAAAAATGTACTTAAAATTCATGATAAAAGACGCAAACATATTTGTATGACATAAAAGTGAACTAAAAAAATAATTAATATATATTCATAAAATCTAAATTATGCACAACCAACCAATCCTCTAATCAAAAAATTCACATAGAGACTCTTCAAAATCTCCATAATCATGTCCTTCTCGTTCTTCTGGAGTTTTATAGCCACTATCTTTTTTCCAATTTCCATGAGCCCAAAGATTGTCAGCCAATTCTTTCCTGAATTCCATTGTTTGACTTTGATTAAAATTAAAGACATCTTCTCTCATCAACCGCATATCCATAAATTTAAGAGCAAATATACCACAATCAACACTACAAAAAATACATGAAAAAGAAATTAAAGAATAATTAAGACAAGGGCAAAAAATAATAAACATAAGATGCATCGTAAAACATATGTGAAAAATATACATGTTAGTCTGTTTCGGTGTGTGAATCCACTTAATTTTAAATTCTTCCACAGGACTGTCCCCATAATATTTATTAAGTTCCCCAAAATTCAAGCATTTGAGACAGTGTGGAATCAACCGGACATAAATTTTGACATGTTCAATCGCACGCTTGTATGTTACACTGCCCATGGAATCATACACATATATAATTTTATCTTCAAAGTCGAGATATCCAAAAAAGTAGTGCGTAGATATCTGACCCTCCCTTGGCTTAAGTCGAAATGGAAAGAATACTTTTTTTTGACAGATGCCTATGAGATACCATTGGAAAGGTCAAGGCCTTTTACATATTTGACCACCTTTTCATTGGTTGATTCTTCCTCATACCAACAAAAGTCCGTAAGTGGATTAATAACCGCTTCATCTTCTTCTTCTTTTTTAAACTGTTCTTTGGATATCATCTTTCTCTTTGATTTGCTCTTAAGAATATGCATTCTCTTTTGATTCCTTTTCTCAATTATCTTCAACTTTTCTTCTGAAGGATGAACACTATCCAGGATAGTCATATACTGATCGAAAAGTAAATCTGTTACTGCACATTTTACTTTTGTATAACGTGGAAGGTGATATTAATATTTTTTGCCCAAGTAATATATGCCCACGTCAATATGCTTCAAATGGACAACGACAAATGATAACATATGAAATTACCACTATGAAGTTTAGAAAAAACACACTACACAACTACAAAACAGCATGAAAAAAACTTAAGCATATTCAGTTTTAGCGAATAAGCTAAAAAACTTCAGCAGATTACTATGAATAAAGCTATACTACAAAAAATAAACTGAACTTTTGGGAAATACAGTTGAAAACCAATTCAAAAAACAAACTTAATAACTTACTTCATCCGCAAGATCAGAGTCAGGATCCGTAAGCTCGGTAAAGAATGATTTTTGAATATCAAGTCTAGCTAATCTGAATGGATTGGAATCATATTCACTGGCATCCATCTCCAACCACTTTTTAAATCTTTGCATCAATCCGCTGTCTTGAGAAACATAATGGAAGGGACGCCTTCTTCTATTCTTTCCTACTATACAATCTTGCCCCTTTTGCTTTTTCCTATAAACTACATAAGGAGATCTCAACCAAATACTCTCCATGTGCATCCTTTTCCCTTTTTTATCTTCTTTACCTTTTGCTTACTCTTCCTGCTGTTCCGTCGCAACTAAATGTTGCTGTTCAGCAGCAGGGGGGACTACAGCCATCGTAGCGGATGCTTGACCAATTCCCTGCTATTCACGATGTTCTTCTGTCTCTTCAGAAATAACAACAGCAGCAGAATTACCTTCTGAATCAGCCCCTTGTGTACTACCAAGTGAAAATGAACATATATTGAAGTTGGGGATATCACTGGTATCATACATAGGAGAACTAGAAATCTTCCTTCTCTTAGGTTTTGGAAGCAGTTCTGATGCATCAGATGAGATCTGCATAAGCAAGGAAAATATAAACATAAATAAAACTGATAGAGAATACACATTAGGCAAAAAAAATCAGTAATCGAATTGCATAAAATAATTACCTGGTCTAAGTGTTGCGACAAAGATGGTATTTTCATTCCAACATATCCTGTATCTTCATATAAAAAAATAATAAATAATACTCACTAAATTTTATAAAATAATACCAACACACTTCACACCTGTATGTGACTCAACAGGTGTGAATATACGTATTTCTCCTTTTTCATATTCCTCCAGAATCTCACCCAATTCTTTTTGACCTGCCTCCAATAATTTTGAAAAATCATTCAAAAATATAAAAAAGAAAATAAAATATATAAAATTTCAAAATATAAAAAATATACTTCGATCAAACATAATAAATTCATGATCTATAGAATACCTTCACGTTTGTTAACCGCTGTGGTTTTCCCAGGCTGTATGCCTTTCTCAATATCAGCATTTCCAGCATCATTCAACTCTGAACCAACGTTGACGACTATTCCAGTATTCTCTGGAAGGGTTTTCTTAACTTTACCTTCATTCAATTGAACATCATCAGAGAGTTTTTGAGTTGTGGTAATTGAACCACAACTAATTTTAACTTCCACTGCATATTCATAAAAGAGGGGGAATAGATCACATAATCTTTCTACATATAAAACACAAAAAAAATTTATACCTGTAGTGAAAATTTCAATACATGATATTATAAAAAAAACAATTAAAACTTAAACCCTAACAAGGGTGAAGTTAGCCGGTCACAAACAAAAACTTCAACACTTACAAAAAAAAAAAACTTCAGCTCTAGAGCTGAAGTTCGACAGTTATAAAAAAAAACTTCAGCTCTAGAGCTGAAGTTCGACAGTTATAAAAAAAAACTTCAGCTCTAGAGCTGAAGTTCGATAGTTATAAAAAAAACTTCAGCTCTATAGCTGAAAGTTCACCAGTTACAAAACCAAAACATTCACCAAAAAATATATTTTGTACTTTGTACCTGTAGTAACAATTTCCTGTGTAGCACCACCTAGAAGTTCATTGCAAATCACTATTACTCCTGCATACTGATCGTCTTTTAGATTTGAACTACCAACAGGTGCTTGATCACTTTCCGAAGTACAACTCGGTGCATGTTTTTCAATGCCAACAACTTGATCATCTGCACCTTTCTCTCCACCTTGATGTTGAACAAGTTCAACGCCTCCAACAACATCTTTATTATATGTAGCATTATCATCTGCGACATTAGGCAATGCATCATGAGCAATATGTTCTTTAGTCTCGACAACTTGATTATGAGCACCTTCCTCGCTTCCAATATTCTCAGTTTTTAAATGTGCTTCATCATTTACGTATCTGCTCAATCTATCAGGACTGGAACTTTGTTCTTCAACTTGTTCTTGAACATTTTGATCGCCTTCAAAAGCCAATGGATCTTCGCAAAAGTCATTCATCCTGTCATATTCTCGATCCATTCCATTTGATTTGTTGACAATCGTAAACAACTACTCAAATTTCTCATCAAAATATTCCTAGAAAAAAATTTACTAAAAATAATTAATCTGAAATAAAATCAGCACAAATAAAATGACTTATCTATAAATTAGCTTACCTTCACTTTTAGAAAAACCGCATCCACAATAGCAGTTCGCTCCTCCTTTTTAAACTTATCAAAAACTTCGTTCACGATTGTGCTTCTTTATTTTTTATTTTGCCTTTGAACCGCCGTCATTAACCTCTACAATAGATAACACAACAAAAATTCAGATATAGAAAAAAACTTCAGCTCAAAAAACATGTTGTACATTTACAAAAACAAACCCAAAAAACTTCAAATAAAAACTTACAGAGCATATTTTATCAAGTAATTCATCTTCATCAAAGTCAGATGTAGATGAAGTAGAACGACTCTTGGTACGAGATGCTTCGCCAATAAAAGGAGTTCGATTTAGTTCTTTTGGTTGATTCTGACTATGTGGTGATTCACCGATGTTATGAGTTTGATTCACTTCTTTTGATCGACTCTTTGTAGGTGGTGATTTACCAATGACAGGATTTCGATTCAATTTGTTTGATCGACTCAGAGTCTCAGAGTAAGTGGTGATTTATCAGTTGAAGGAACTGCATTATCTATATTTGAACGAATCCGGCTACACGGTAATTTTCCAATTAAAGGCATTGAATTCAATTCCTCTTCTGTAGGAATTATATCCAATACCCTAAAGTCGCGATATCTCTGTTTAATATAAAAAAAAAGTAACTTACTTCATGAGTTTTGAACATATAATAAAGTTTAAGAAATTTAGGCTCTCCCACGCATACATAACGTAACATCCTGGGGACCTGAGGCATATCAAGGTACTCATCCTCTGCTACATACTTCTTCCGAACATTTGGGAAGTTCTCATAGAACCAAACACATAACGGATATGGAAATCCAGTAAGTTTATACTCAGTTGCATGATGTTTGTTCTGCTTGTCCAATGCATGTTTCAATGAATAAATGAGCTTCTCATAAGCCACATTACCCCAGGGATATTCAACACGAGCCTTCTCGTCCTCAACGATAGATGCATACTCCTCATTCACACATGAATCGTTATTTTTCCCAAACAGAATAGACTCTACAATAAGAATTTCCACAAGCGTAATTGCATCTTCATCATTCTTACATACGTGTGGATGATTCACAACATTCTTTGGAATTGCATTGCGAATCATAAAACCTCGAATATCCTTCAGATACACACCCTTGGACTTACCAAAATAGCGCTTTAGAATAGTGCACTCTCGATTAAATAGTTTTTCAATATTATGTGCTGTGATCGGCAAACCACACATAATGTGAAGGTCTTTAAGGGTGAAGGAAACATCATGCCCAAATATCTTGAAACTAATAGAGTCTCGATCATTCGTGAATATTCGAGAAAGACACAAATAATGAACCAACTTCATGCTGCATTTGATATTCTCCATAGCAATAATGTGTTTAAATGGACCATTACTAAGATTAGCCTATTGTGCAGGAGTCAAGAAAGTTGCAATTAAACTCTTCAAATCATGGTTCCCCTATCAGTAACCCTTAGAGTTAAACCATTCTGTAAACTCAAAATATTTTTGTCCTAGTTTTGTAGGTAGAGGCTGAGGGACATAAGGACCTGGGACTACTACATGTATTCTAGGTTTTTTAGGTGCTTTGCCTTCTTTAGCTACTTTAGGATCTTTAGGTGCTTTAGGAGCCATATGTCAAAAAAAGTAAAAGATACAAATAATAACATCAGGACATTATCAAAAAGATAAATCATATTGCACTAAAAAAAACTTCGGCCAAGCAGCTGAAGTTTTTTTGTTATTAGTCAAAAACTTCAGTAGGAGGCTGAATACACTAGATAAATTAAAAAAATCATATAGCACTAAAAAAACTTCGGCCTACCAGCTGAAGTTTTTAATTTATTACTTAAAAACTTTAAAAGGAGCCTGGAGTTTTCCTCCTACACTGGCTAAATTAAAAAATCATATTGCACTAAAAAAACTTCGGCCAAGCAGCTGAAGTTTTTTTGTTATTACTCAAAAACTTCAGCAGGAGGCTGAAGTTTTCCACATATACTGGCTAAATTAGAAAAATCATATTGCACTAAAAAAAATTCGGCCAAGCAGCTGAAGTTTTTAATTTATTACTTAAAAACTTCAGAAGGAGCCTGAAGTTTTCCTCCTACACTGGCTAAATTAAAAAATCATAATGCACTAAAAAAACTTCGGCCAAGCAGCTGAAGTTTTTTTTGTTATTTCTCAAAAACTTCAGCAGGAGGCTGAAGTTTTCCACATACACTGGCTAAATTAACAAAATCATATTGCACTAAAAAAAACTTCGGCCTATGAGCTGAAGTTTTTTTGTTATCACTTAAAAACTTCAGCAGGAGGTTGAAGTTTTCCTCCTACACTGGCTAAATTAAAAAATCATATTGGACTAAAAAAACTTCGGCAAGCACAAAACATTCAGCCAAAAAAACAAAACACAAATTCAAATCCAAAAATAATGCCAAAACATGAAAAAAAACTTCAGCTCCTATCCTAAAGTACTATTATCATCTGTTTAACTCTGAAATTTTTTAAAAATTTGAACGTCTAATCACAACATGAACAACCTATCAAATTAAACCCTATCATAAATACATGAATATCAAAACCCAAAATCAGAAATTAAATCATAAAATAAAACCCATAAAGTTAATGCAATGTACCTGTGATTAAATCGTAATGTGGGAACAACGACGACTAGCAGTTAAAAATTCAAAAGAACGACGAAAACCGTTTGATTTCTAAGAAAAGCAAATCGAAAAACGCGAATAACGGGAGAGAGAAACAGTAGAGCACTAGCGTATACTTGGAGAGAAAGTAGTTTTTAATAAAGAAGGGTAAAATAGTCTTTTCAAATGGCGTTTAACAAAAAAAAACGGATACGGGTGCAAACAAAAAGACAAAACGGGTACAGATTAAAAGGAGGCGCCCGTGCAATTTTTACAGTTCATAGGCATGAAATTATTTTCTGTTTCCACTAAACCTTTTCCTTTGCCAAAATTGCCTAATCACTAACTTATTTTCCAGTCTCCGCTAATCTATTCTTTCTAATCTCCCTTTATCATCCCAATACTTCTCCATACTAATATATTCTTTCTAATCTCTCTTAAGTAAAAGAAGAATGAAGAATATTAGTAATGGCTAAATTCAAAAATGCCATGTCATTATTGAAGGATATAGAACCATATTGATAAAGTTTCAGTGCATAAGTGACTCGACTATAAGGCCAGTAAAATAATCGTTTGGGACCCTAATTTTTTGGGGCCCTTTTTTCTTAAAAATGTATTGCATATATATTATTAAAAAATGTGTGTACATTTAAATTTAAAAAGAATTTTTGGAGCGAAAGTACAATAATTTTAATGTGAGGATCGTTGTAATAAGTAGAGAATGAAATAATTTATAATGAATAGTTTCTTTATATGGATAGAGTAGCTAATTATATCCTAATAACTAATGCACACACACATTATTATTTATATATGGGAAAATACCTTAAACCACCCATAAACTTGACTCAGATTATTAGTATCCTCCCCGAACTATGCTCGGTCTTAATTATCCCCCTCAACCTGGTCTTTTGAGGGTCATTACCCCATAGACGCTGATGTGGCAAAAAGTGTGGGTGCACTCGCCTGCCACGTTGATTTTTCTGTCTATGTGGCCTTTTTTTGAAAAATAATTTTTTTTTTACCTTTTTAAGAATATTACTTTTTTAGATAATTTTTTCGAATAAAATTTATAATAAAACTTGGATATAACTTCATTATTTAGACTAAATATTTTTATTTGGCTAAACCTAAAACTAATAAAGTTTTAGTTAATCTTTTTTTGAATTTGACGTGAAAATAAAAATTATTCAATTCAAATAAATAGTCAAGGAATCTAAAAGTTATAAAAAAATACATAGTTGAAATAAATAGTCATTGCATCAAAAGAAGAAATAAAAAGAGTATACAATTGCACTTGTAATTTCTTGTAATTGTACACTCTTTTTATTTCTTCTTTTGATGCAATGACTATTTATTTCAACTGTGTATGTTTACTTTTTTAGGTAAAATCTGTAAAAAAAAAAAATCAAGCACCATAATTCTTAAAAAGGTAAAAAAAAGAAGAAGTTATTTTTCAAAAAAAATGCCACATAGACAGAAAAATTCACGTGGCAAGTGAGTGCACCCACAATTTTTTTCACATCAGCATCTAGGGGAGTAATGACTCTCAAAAGGACAAGTTGAAGGGAGTAATTAAGACCGGACATAGTTCGGGGAGGATATTTATAATCTGAGCTAAGTTTAGGGGTAGTTTGCCTTTATATATTTACCTTTTTCATTCTCTCGTTTACTATTTGTATTCTCAATATTGAAAAATCTCTCGATCAGTAACTTACCGCAGCTTACAAGTTGTTTTCTTCAAAATATCAGACATTACAACAAGCAATCATATTGAAACAATGCAACACTTTTCGCTATTAAATTGTATTATCTTGCTATGTAGTTTCTTACTTTTTGATTTATGTTACTATCTATTATTTCTTGTACTTCGATTGTCTTCTTTATCTGTGATAGTTACTGCTCCTTTTTAGACTGCTTTATCATGACTTATTCGCTTTCGTTACTTTCATTTTCATACTGCATTGAATTGATTGTTCTTATCTGACCTTTTCTCTTGCCATGCTTTTTCTTGTGCCAATGATCTTTCGAAAATATTTCTACCTCCCAAGGTAGAAGTAAGGTCTGTGTACACTCTATCTCCTCAGACCTCACTTTGTGGGTTTTCACTAGGAATGTTGTTGTATATCAACATATCGAATTCTTGAGTCATTTTTTTTATCTACCTTTATTTATACTTTTTCATTGAAAATTTGTCGTTGATATTCTTACATGGGGTCTCTCTCTGAAATTTGCTTCAGGCCCCCAATCTGGTTGAGACTGATTCAGTGTAAGCATCCATAAGTTTTTTTCCTGGAATATATGCGTACCCACATGAAGGCTTTGACAACTTCATACAAATCCAAGACGTCTTGCTCCCAAATAAACATTACTTATCTATGGTACTCATATTCTTTGGAGTAAAATTACATTGCATCTTGAGAAGTTAACTTTCGTTAAAGTCCTAAAATAAATTTGAGATGGTTAAAAACTTCCAGTTGGCCACAGAAAGTGGCCAAGTTTCGTCCCATTAGAATCCGCATTATGTAATAATACATCTAACTCATCAGTAAGATCAATGGTTGATCGATCATCAGTAGCGACAGACTTCAAGATACCAAATTAATTAGCTTAAAGAGTACACATTCAAGTAGGAATTGCTTCAGGGGGTTGCCTCAATACACAATACTACTTGAGAATATGGCTTGAGAGGTTTAATGTGACCCAACACCAGGACCAAATATCATACTGTCAAAGATTTCGACTCTTCGGATGTAAATAGACAACACCAAGCACCTGCTCAAACAAGTCTCAACTTGCATCTTAAATTCAGTAAAAAAATATTCTTCTGCAGTGTAGATTAGAGGTTCGGCATAAACAGTAACTTTGGTCCAAACCCTCTATTTCTCTTAAGAAATTCATTGAATATGTACAAAATATTTGTTTGGAACCCATAACTTAAAAGAACTAGAATCTCAAGCCCATGAACATCAAATTATGGTTTCGCCTCTAATCACAGCACATTAGCCTCAGTCACTGGAGAACAGTTTAGGGAATATTTTCAGTTGCCTCTCACATTCATTCTCATTTGCCAAAGCAAATAAGAAGAAAGGAGCATTTTATCAAACTTGTTCGCTATGCATGTAAGGGAACGCATCTATACAAGTGTAACATTGTTGCTTAACATGTGACAAAATATGTACAAAAACAATCCTGCATTCCACATGGTGCTCAAGCACGGGCATCCAACAAACACGATCATTTAGACTGGAAGGGAAGCATCTGAAAAGCTGTAATTACCAGCGGCAAATTCCAGGTGCCTCCGTTCGCAAAAGGGAAACCATCTCTTCGTACTTGGAAGCATATACAAAGCCCCATAACTGCATGGCACATGATAAATGTATATTGCACTCTTAAAGTTAAATTTCATGTAGCTAAGTGCAAACAAACTGCCCTGTGACAGGCTGACACACGCATGCATTTAGATGTACAGACATAGACAAGGCAGGCCACAACCTGCACACGTATGCAAACACAAAACACACAGATATACAGTTGCGAGTCTACCTCAACTTCCTTAACTTCAAAGTCTTCAGTGTGTGCCAAACAAGAATTTCCATAAGTTTCTGATGTTGCACTTGAACCTGTTAGCCTGAAAAAGTCAACTTGAATTAATCCCAAATAAGCTGAAATCATAAGATTTGATTTATAGTTAAATATATTAAGTCAAAAAGGTGAGGTTCATGACGATGATGATGATAGTTTCTACCTTGAGTTCATTGAGAAGGTTAATATTTCAAATTTTGACATGACAACTTAAAATTTGGATGGACGAAGAAGGTGACTCCCAAGAGGCTGTGGGGCATTCGATCATCCTCTTTTTTCTCCCTTTATTGGAGGACATTATGATACTAAGTGAGAAGTGGTTAAAAGGCATACAAACATAATTCAACATTAGATTCAATAAGTTGAAACATACATAGCCAACACAATCTTTTGGCCAGCTTTTTTGGTGCAACCTGAGTTTTGTTAAAGATGTAGTTCCATGTTAGATATGAGGGGGGTCTTGCACAATTTGTAATGCACTATCTTAGTGTAGTTACACCATTTATAAGATTTCCTCTTTACTTATTAAAAAACATAAAGCAATGAAATAAGGAGCAAAAGAAAGGAGAAAGAAATCTTACAGATCCCCATCTAAGTAGAGAGCAAAATGACCACCACCTCCCAAAGCTAAATACTCCATGGAGCAGACAGTGAAATAGCGATTGACACCTACTTAGGCACCAGTATCAGTGTCATAAGAATTTATTTGAATTTGATCGAAAACATATCCATAAAAAGCAAGGAATTGAATAATAAGAGTCAAAAACAGAAACAGTTCGGGGTCATTTGGTTTGTGAACAAGTTATACTGGGATTATAACACGGGGTTTAAATTAAATAATGACGGGATTATTTATTGGATATACTTTTATTGGTAGATATTTGGATAGTTAAAAATATATCCAATAAATAATTTGGAACAACGGTAAAGTTGTTTCCGTGTGACCTTATAGGTCACGGGTTTGAGCCGTAGAAGTAGCCACTAATACTTGCATTAGGGTAGACTGTCTACATCACGCCCCCTGGGGTACGGCTCTTCCCCGGACCCTGCGTGAATGCTAGATGCTTTGAGCACTGGGCTGCCCTTTTTTATTTGGATCATTTGACTAAAAATGAAATATGTGGGTATAATATGAATCATATGTCTTAATACACTAGATAGACTCGGATAAATTTTTATCTCCAATTTTAACCTAGGGGTGTGCATTCAATTTATCGATTCGATTTTGACCCTTATCGATAATTACTTATCGATTATCGATTTGTACATATGCTTATCGTTATTGTTTCAATAAGGTTTCGATTTTTTCGATTTCGATTTATTAATTTTTAGGGCTTATCGATTACACCAATAAGAAAATTTACGGGATTCCATGGAAAGTATATTGCTATAAACACGTCTAACTAATATGGACAAAAAGAAGCTAAAATAAAATGAGCACCGTTTATAACATAAAAATTGTGTCAACAAGCACATGCACCGAAACTAAATTAAAGGATCAAATGTATGTCACCAACACTCCAACTGTATAAAAAAAAAACAAAAAAACAAAATACATCATCACGACTAATTTTGTTTTTCAGTAATTTGAACTTCACTCCCTTGAGCTTTAAATATGATCATTCCTTAAATGTGGTAGAGGAAATAATAGGGTTAAGGACTTAGGGTAAAGGAAAGGATATTATAGAAAAAAAAAATATTAGTATATCTTATCGGTTTATCGATAAACCGATAACCGAAGAGGATAAAATCAAAATCGAAATTGATAACTCGATAAGGAAAATTTCGAAATCGAAATCGAAATCGGTAAATCGATAAACCGATAAAAAATAATCGATTTGATTTATCGATAAACCGATTCGAATGCACACCCCTATTTTAACCTTGGCTTTCTTAAAAGACTTTGGGAGAAAAGTTCTTGAGAAGAGCAAGTGTGTCAGTTTGTGGTTTTTTCTGGGGATTACTAATCCGAGATTGTTATCCCACATAAAGTGTGGTATAAAAATACATCATTTGTGGTAAAAAAAAAAAAAACCCGGAATTACTTATGCCGAAATAAAAAAACTCAACCAATGCGAGATAAATGATCCCACATTTTTTCAGGGATTGTTATCCCCTATCCTCCCGCTCCAGTCATGCGATCATGCCAGGATTGGGACAGCCGTGATTTCGTAGAGCAAAATATGACTAATTGCTGGAAAATAATATGATTGATTGATACAGTTTTGGTATACACCATGAATACAATATTTCATAGTTTGTATGCTTATGTTTTCATCTCTCAAATGACAGTAAATCATGTAACCAATGGATTAAAAATGTTTCAACCCCATGTTCTCCCACAAGTAAACCACTATCTTAGTTCTCCTTTTGATCAAATATTTCACAAACAACAAAGGATAATGAGATGCTGAACAATCCACTCCCATCCCAATGTATTAATCAAATTTATACAGGACAGCAAACAAAGAACAAAAATGGAAATTTGTTCTTCAAACATGAGATGTCTGGTAAAAATATAAGGAAAAAAGAGATACCTGTGGGTCGAAATATAACAGGTTGGCCAGATACATTTGAGAAAACAAATGAATTATTTGTACCCTGTCATATACCACAATCAAAATCAAGAAGAAAAATGGAAACTCAAACACAACGACATGTTTTGAGTTTTCCGCTAAAAATTACCTGATATCTTCTCTTAGTGGTTGCTCTTAAAGGTGCATCAACTAGGCCACCAAATACAGCACCGTTACGATCCCCCACAACCTATAAGATATGGACGACATGAGAGAGACACAACTAGAGTCTCATACCAGATTTAATAATCTGTAAGTCTGACATCTTAATGACTACATCCACAATTCACAGAGACAGAAAAGAAAAAGACACCAGACACAGGAATGATTTTAACTTCAATAATGCAAAAAGAGATACAGCGCTCAGATTCATACAAAAAGAGCAACCAGCTAGAATCAAAAACTAAAGTGAAAAATTTACCTCCTTTGACTTCAAAAATGGCACTCAGCGAGCTTCAGAGGCGTTTCCAGCACATGATCAATCTTTTTATTTTTCAAAACAATAACGCCTAACCCAGAAATCTTGAGTTCCAGGAATATCAGAAGGAATAAATTACAAAATTATGAGTTTGTCAGCCAGAAGAGGCATTACTTAGGTCTTGTTATGAAACAAGGACACACCTCGTCTTTTCAGTGAAAATATAAATCCAGCTGACCTCCCTGAAATCGGAAGGATTACTTGGTTTTCGAAAATATGATTTGGATTGTGATGGCAACATTAAAAAGTTAGGCCATAAAAAGATAACAGGACCTGGGAATATTTGATCATCCATTCATAAATCATAAGATAACTGGGTCCTATTCCACGGATAAGCCAGCATGGGGATTCTAATCTTTGTTAAGTTCAAACAGATTTTCGTATAAGGGAATGGAGATTATGCAGTAGATTCTTCGAGAAGTGAGATACACACACCTAACCGACAATAAAACAACAAGTCTTATCTATGTAGACCATAAGCAATCAAACAACTGTTCAAACTGTAAACAAAACCAACCTATCCAATGTGTTACTCCTGGTACATAATTCTTTATAAGCAATATATATCTCTAAAAATAATTACCAGCAGACTGATGCCATGCCAGAGTAGGCTTCTCCTATATAACGTTGAGAGTGATATTCCATTCCTCCATGTACTGGCAAAACAGAAACGAGAAGTTGAAGTGGAAAGTAGAAGAGAGATTGAGCATATAGATGCTGCTGAGAAAAGAATTCAAATTTAATTCAACTTATGATCCCCTGCCTGTATAACAAGACCCACTTCCTGTCCTGCACAAGCACCGGCAATGCAGCATAAAGAGCACTTCTAGCCTTCTCAGAGAGGAGCATTGAAGGCTCGGAAATTTCCGGAAGATTGCTCTGAGGAAGTTTCTGATTCATATCTTCCAAGGGTATCTGATCATCTTCAGCAACTTTGGAATTACTTCCATCATCAAACACCATCTCAGAACTGCCCTTTGTAGAACCCTGATTTCTAAAGCCGCCTAGTCTAGCGACTCCGTGAAACGCTCTACCGAGGGACTGTTTACCCCTGGAAAGTATACTTTTTCTTCTGCTAGGTTCCTTCATTATAGGTTCAGGTGTTGACTCGTCTTGCTTGCCACTAATGTTAGACTTACTCACAGATCCTGAGGTCGACAGCAGAGAATATAGAAATGCAGTGAAAGAAGATGTATCAGGACCATCAACTAAATCCTTGTTATCTTCCTCTGCATATGACTCATGCTTACTTCCCTCTGAATCAGATTCATCTTCCTAAAGAAACATAAGAAACATTATTAGCATACTCTTTTAAATTAACTAAACCTCACAGTAAGATGAAAATGGGAAATATTACAAAACCTCTTTATTGTGAGTATACTGCATACCAAATTATACAAAAACGACAACAAATACACCTCAGTCCCAAACAAGTTGGAGCCCGGCTATATAACTGACCATGTTACTCCATTTAAACTCATATTGCATTCCGAATTATATGACCCAATATTTATAATGTTATCTATGCCGCACTATTCATCTAAAATAACAAGCAGTGAATACTAAAGAGTGCTTATGATGCTGCAATCCTAGTCATATCTTGTATTTCTCTAACCCCTAGACAATCTAACGATTACCTTATGGCGGAAAAAGCAACTAGAAACAAACTAGATAGCATTTACCTGAATTGAATCCCTCGGAAAACCAACAAGAAGAGTTTAACTTATATAGACTGACTTTACTCTATACTGACAGTAACTTTTTACTGTTCCTCGAGCCGAGGGTCTACCGGAAATAGCCTCTTTGCCTTTATAGGGTAGGGGTAAGGCTGCGTACACACTAACATCCCCAAAACCACATATGGGATTAAACTGGGTTTTTTGT
The DNA here is from genome assembly GCA_026770625.1 of Nicotiana glauca. Taxonomy (NCBI): domain Eukaryota; kingdom Viridiplantae; phylum Streptophyta; class Magnoliopsida; order Solanales; family Solanaceae; genus Nicotiana; species Nicotiana glauca. The sequence continues at coordinate 30,375 of MU759235.1, read as the reverse complement.
TGTTGTTGTAGACTGACAGTGCAAAGAAATGTTTACACTATCAGGTCACTCAAAAGATATTTACAGATAACCCTTCATAAAAAGATGGAATTTGTAATCTTGAAAATTAGGCAGATTACCTAGGTAAAGCTGACCTGATAGCGTAAAGACGGTCCGTGGATATTAGTTAAACTCCAACAAGAATATATAAGAAAAGAAAATTGTCACTTGCCTTAAACTGTGATTAGAAAAAAAATTGAGCAATTACCCAGTTCAGCTAAAGATTCCAGATTATATTTTACACAGACCCAAAGCATAAATCTCAGATTGAATAGTCAATAGGTGAAAATTAAAATTACTACTGTAGTAAACAGTACTCAGAATTTTTTACCAAAAGGATTGAAATTTAGCAAAGAAAAAGTAGGTCAAGAATTAAGCGGAGCACAAGTACGCAAGTCAACCTAAATGTTTATTGCTGATCAATTTCCAATTGGGTATTCAAGAGCTAAAAATTATTAACCTCAGAAAAGAAAACATTAGTAATTAATATGACGAAAAATTTGGAATCCCAGAAAATAATTAAACTTACGGGAAGAGGAGGTGGACGAGGCTTTAAGGGTTTATCAGAAATGGGGTTGAGAATAACAGTGGCAACATCTGATACAAAATGAGCTGCTTTACTCCTTAATGAACTCTTCTTCTTCTGCTGAACAAGATTCTCTTCATTTTCCTCTTCCTTGTTTTCACTACCCATTATTAATCTTATATTTATTACTAAAAGATTTGGTATTTCTCCTTTTGATGACAAGAAATTCCACTATTCTTTTGTGATGCTGCTCTAATATCCCATATTTTTCAATACCTTCAAAGGCAAAAAGACTTCAGAATATACACTTTTTATTTTCTTTTGTAAAGGAAAGTGGGTGGAAAATTAGGAGAAAAGGAGTGTGTTGGAAGGGACTTTTCTTTCTCATCAGTGGTTAGACATGGATAATCATCAATCATCTGTTTCTGTAAAAGGTCATATCTTTATATTATTTAAGCAGAACATTTTCAAAAAGGACTCTGTGGCCCAATGGATAAGGCGCTGGTCTACGAAACCAGAGATTCTGGGTTCGATCCCCAGCAGAGTCGAATATTCTTGCCCTTTTTTTTATTTATTATTTTGGTGTTTCAATTTTCAAAGACGCTACACAAATTTCTCCTAGAAGTGAAGCACAGCTGAATGCAACATTCAACCAATCTGGCAATGCAATCAACAAGTTATAGCTCAAAAACAGTAGAAATTTGATTATTTAACAATTGTGTAATAGTGTGATTATTTTGGAATTTAATCTTTGAAGTCCTATACGATGTTTCACAATTGTTCTTAAGAGAGAAGCTCTTTGTTAGCTGCCAATTTGATTACTCAACAAAACATTTTTCACTTGTCATGATTCTTTATATTCATCTTCGCCAACCTTTGAACTTATTATTGCTCATCTAGGTCAGCATACACATATGTCAATTGTTCTATTTTTTCAACAAATTAACTGCACAATCTAAACTCATACTACTCTTTTCTTTATCCGGAGTTGGACCGGTTATGTTCAGAGGCGGATCCAGCGTGACAGTTATGGGTTCAATTGAACCCATAACTTTCGGCGCGGAGTAGAAATTTATATATAAAAATTCATTAAAATTGCAAAAATAATAGATTTAAACCCATAAATATATTATGGGTTCAATGTTAAAAATCTTAAAAATTGAACACATAAAATTTCAATCTTGGATCCGCCTCTGGTTATGAACTCATATAGACAACTTTAGTTACTCTATCGTTTATGGTCGAATGCTATAGCTGTTATTTCCTCTTCCGTTATGCAGATGGAACATCTTTGGTTCTGAGACTTTTTGTTTTTTTTTTGGTGACAAATTCATTGCTTCACATAAGGGGTTAATTTAACATACAAATATTGTAATTTAACTGCTGGTGTTGCTTGTATTTTGATCCCCTTAGACATGAATTATAATGATTTTGTCTCTCCACAAAAGTAGCCTTAGAAATACTCTCCATTTCTCCTCTTTGAATTTGCATCTCTGCTGGTCCATTCATGCTTGAGAAAACCACCGAAAATCAAAATGATTTCTCAACTCCTCTTGTCTTTTTGTCTTCTTTCATTACATGCCTTGAGAGCCTGAACTTCCTTTTGACAAGACTTCCAATTCCTGTCAGTATTTATCAGACAATCCTGTAAAGATAAGTAGAGAGAAGAGCATTGGTTGAGCTGCTTCACAGTCTCATCATCTTCGTCGGCGTCGTCCTGGTGCACCGGCGGCGGCAACGGTGGCGAAGAGGGTGGCGCGTTGGGAGTTTGCTTTCTGGTTCTGAGACTTGAATTGAAGTTAAGACAATGAACTAATAGCGACGTATATCAGAAGGAATAATATGTGATTGTTAGGTTAATAATCCTCCAAATTGATGTAAATTAGAGTTGGAATTTGTTCATATAACTTGGTTAGCACATGAATATTTACAAACCTTAGTCCTAAATCCTATGAAACACCAACAAATATTACACTTTCAGTAAAACTATCCCAATTCTCTTCTTGCAATAATTATCGGATCCCACTCCTATCCATTTCTTCTTCTCTCCATTTTACCATATTCCCACCTGAATTTGTAACCCATGTGTCCAGAGACGGCCCAACGAATTTTGTGGCCTAAAACCAAACTTTATGGGGGTCTTAACTTTTTAAATTCTTTTTAATTATTTCTTTGAAGTCTTTTTTTTAGCTTTTCTTAGATACGAAATTGTTAATAATTTTCTTATAACCAATAAATCCTAATAAGTATTTCTCAATTGATAATATAACTAATTCATTTAACCTTTCTTGTGACATTGTTGATCTTAGGTAAGATTTTTTATCAATTTTAATTGTAAAAACTTATTTCCGTTGAAGCAACGATAACATGAGTTATTAACATGTCTTTTAAACTCATGTTTAAGGAAAATAGTGCAATTAGAACATAACATTTAATTGATACACTAAAGAATTTAGCACACGTGAGATCTTACTACAAAGACATTTGGTCTATCTTTTGGATATTGATATTGGCTAAGATTAACTCAACTTTAATATAAAATTCGATTGTATAAGCCGAGATCTAAATTTGGGTCGTACAGTTAGGCGCCGTTTGTGGATATTTTCTTCACCAATTTTTTAGTTTCCACTAGATCCACAACTCGCGTGACTTGTTAATCTAACAAACCACCAAGTTTATCTCTTTTCTTTGTGCGTACAAAAGTCTCCATGGTAGGTAACCAAGGAAACATAACCAAGGCGACAGATAATGTACCCCTCAACCTCATGAGTGCTATCAACGAAGGCTATGACACCAATGATGAGGAGATAATACCCACGGCCTCTCCCATACGAGAAAGGTCGCCTCCACCTTTCTGCAACAACAATAAAACCAAACGGGAAATGGGCCTCCACGTCCACGGGAGAGGGGACGACGCCTGCTTTAGAAATGCTCCTCGAAGCATGGTTAACTGGTACTCTAGTCAGTGTGATCAGTGAACAAGCCTCATGCATGACCACAGAAATCACGATAGTCCATGCAGCACAACACGGGAACGAACAGGACGGCCAACTAAACCCTTCGACTTCAGGTAGAACTCATACTATTACCGACAATGCAGGTGACATCGTCCTCACCGCCATGCTGAAAATAATAGAGGAAATGGAAAACGAGAACAAGGCGCTCAGGGACCAAATGAAAGAACACCAGGAATGGGTAGACAAATTACCAGGTGCTCCTAAATTATTACCAAAAAAAAAGATGCCGGCAGGTTTGTGGAACAGTCGTATAGGGAAGAAGCGGCCCCGCACACCATACCGAAGACCTTCAAGATGCACTCATATCTCAGAATTTAGGATGGGATGACCGATCCCGAAGACCATGTAACCCACTCTGTCACCGCTGTGGAAGGTAATGACCTCACAAAAGAGAAGGTGTCCTCCATCTTGCTGAAAAAGTTCGATGAGACTATCACTGGAGGAGCTTTGACGTGGTACTCACAGCTGCCAGCTTATTCCATTGAAACTTCCGAAGAGATGGACGATAAGTTCGTAATGGCACACACCCGATCCAAGAAAGCTGAAACAAGGGTGAACAATATTTTCACCATCAAACAATCCCTCGAAGTGGAATTGAAAGACTTCCTCGCCCGATTCAACAGGGTGAGAATAACTTTGCCAAATTTCTTCGCAGGGATGGCCGTGGCAGCTTTTAAGAATGGATTGAGCAGGGAGGGTTCGAGAGAGACCAAAAAATTACTAAGTTGGTTGATGAGATATTCACCGGTCAGTTGGGAAGAAATCCATAATGCCTACTTCGCCGAGGTCAGAGCAAAGGATGATGACCTTAATGGACCAACTTGACGACTCACCTCGGTACAATCCGAGCCCATAAAAAAACACAGAGATAACCCCAGAAGGGACCATCTACTATCGAGGCTAGGCATGGAATGAGACCAGTCCTATGTTAGGACACTCGTCCCCTCTTTTCGCTTTGAAGACGGCCCTTCTAGGCCGGGATCAAGCATTCACAGGAATGATCGAGGTATGCCCCCTTCTTATCTACACATAATTTTTGTGTGTCCTACAGAGGTGGTCTACGCTATTGAGAAGCTCGGAATGAAGGTAAAATGGCCACCAAAGATGAGACCCGACCCAAGCACCAGGAAATCAGACGCCCTCTATGAGTTCCACCAAGAAAGTGACACAAGACAGAAGATTGCATCACCCTAAGACTAGAGGTAGAAAACTTGATGTAGCAAGGGCACCTAAAATAACTACTCAGCGACAACGGCATGAGCACCTTAGCAAGGGGTCGAGAATTTCCAGGACCACCAAAGACACCTTCACCAGATTGCACCATCAATATGATTATTGGTGGCAGTGACGAGGCCTCTATCAACGGCATCAAATTCACCGTCACCGACAAGATCAATAGATCGATCGCCTACAAATGGTATGACAAACTCGAAGAAAGTCTCATCTTCGATAAGTCATATGCTGACGGTTTGACTTTCCCTCATAATGATACACTTGTCATTACTTTACAAATTTTAGATATTTATGTTAAGAGAATTATAGTAGATGACGAAAGTGGGGCGTGCGTCATCCATCCCCGAGTCCCCGCACAGATGAGACTCGAGGATAAGAAAATGTCGCTCTGCACTACACTAACAGGTTTTAACAATGTAGTTGAACGAACTTTGGGAGAAATGACATTCCCCGTTCTCACCGGTGGAGTGACTCTAGAGACAACTCCATTGCGGGACCAGGACACCGCATACAACGCCATCGTGGGACGACCATGGATACACCCTACGAGAGTCGTCCCCTCTATCTTACACCAAGTGATCAAATTTCCAACACCTTGGAGAATATTCAGCATTCAAGGGGAACAATGAACGTCCCCGGAGTGCTACCAAATCGCCATGGACAACACGACAACTAAATAAAAGAAAGATAAGGAAAAAAAGTATAGCAATTAGCAGGGTCGAGGTTGCCACCAGTCAAAGCCAAAGAAGTCATTATGGACCCCGAGACGGTCGAAGCCGCAGAATCAACCATAAAAAATCTCGATCCCGTCCAACTAGATCTTAGCGACCACAGCAAAAATGCCTACATCGGTTGTAAATATTGAGATCCAAGTAAATTTAGTCAATTCTTAGTAACTAACGCAGATTTATTTGCCTTTAGACATGCAGATATGACAGGCATCCCCAAAGAAATCTCTATGCACAGACTGAACGTCTACCCCTTCTACCCCCAGTAAGGCAGGTCTGATGAAAGTTCAACCCCATGATCAATGAGGTCGTCCATAAAGAAGTAGAAAAGTTATTGGCAGATGGCTCTATAAGGGAGGCGAAGTACCCCAAATGGATTGCTAATGTAGCGATGGTTAAAAAGAAAAATGGGAAGTGGAGGATGTGCGTGGACTTCACAGACATAAACAAAGCATGCCCTGGATGCCTGATTAGGTTACAACCAAATACTCATGGAGGACGAAGACCAGGAGAAGACTACGTTCATCACACATAGGAGAACATATTATTATAGAGTCATGTCATTCAGGTTGAAAAATGCGGGGGCTGCTTACCAACAATTGGTCTCGAAGATGTTCAAAGACTAACTCGGCAAAACCATAGAGGTGTATGTCAAAGACATGTTGGTTAAGTACGTGAAGGCGGAGGATCATATCAACCACCCAAGGGAAGCCTTCGACATATTAAGAAAGTATGGAATGAAACTAAACCCCGAGAAATGTGCATTAGACGTGGCCTCGATTTTCTTTTTTTGGGCTTCTTGGAATCACAACAGGGAATCGAGGTCAACCCAAATTAAATTAAGTCCATCGACAGGATACCATAACAATTAACCACCAAGAAGAGAGTCTAGATGCTGACCAGTCGAATTGCTGCCCTATCTAGATTCATCTCATGATCGTTTGATATGTGTTACAGGTTCTTCAACGTACTCAAAAAGGACAACGGCCTCGAGTGGATGCCCGAGTGCGTAAAATCATTACGAGAACTAAAGGAGTACCTGCCGTCACCACCCTTGCTCTCAAAGCCCGATCCTGAGAAGTGCCTCCCCATTTACCTTGCCGTATCTGAAGTGGCAGTAAGTGCGGTCTTGGATTGAGAAAATAAAGGTATGCAATCTCTTATTTATTATACTAGTAAAACACTTATCGATTCCAAGACGAGATACCCACACCTTGAGAAACTAGCCATGGCCCTGGTCGTAGCTTCGTGAAAGCACAGACCATACTTTCAGTGCCACCTAATATCGGTCGTCACCACTTACCCTTTAAGAAGCATACTGCACAAACCCAAGTTTTCGGTGAGGCTGGCCAAGTGGGCCATTGAATTAAGTGAGCATGACATCACTTATCAGCCTCTCATATCAATAAAGTCTCAAGTGCTTGCTGACGTTGTCACAGAATTTGGTGTAAAAGAAGACGTGGAAACTTCCCGTCAAATGCATGACCTCTGTGTCCTATACACCGATGGTGCATCCAATGCCTCCAGATCCATATTGGGACTCGTGCTCGAGGTTCTAATCATCGAAGTAAGTCACAATCCATAAGATGCCCAGATATGACTAATAACGAGGTCGAGTACGGGGCCGTAATTACAGGGTTGAGACTATCACTGAAATATGGGATGAAGCGGTTAAAACTCCATTTTAACTTTTAGCTCGTAGTCAACCAAGTTACTAGGACTTTCCAAATCAAAGAGTAAAGGTTGCAGAAATATCAAACTAAGATTTGCAGACTACTACCTAATTTAACGAATGCCAATTCGTCCAAATCCTACGAACTCAGAACACCGAAGCAGATGGCCTCACCAAATTGGACACCACCACCAAAAGCATAAAGATCGGGTACAAGGGCGTGGTTCACCTCCTCAGCTTGGTATTTGACCAAGTCGAGGTAAAATCTATAAATTTAACATGGGACTGGCACGATTGTATTATTACTTATTTGCAGGACGGTACCCTCCCAAGCGACAAAATGGAAGCTAAACAACTAAGGATGCAAGCCGCTAGATACAACCTCCTTCATAACGACCTATACAAAAGAGCATACGACGGCTCTTTGGCAAAATTCTTAAGCCCAAACCAAACCCAATGCGTTCTTGAGGAAGTCCACGAAGGTCATTGCGCTTATTTTGGCGACTGACCACTCGTTAGGTTCCTCGGATGAGGCGGCTATTATTGGCTCACCATGAAGAAAGATGCCTCAAAATTGGTGAAGAAGTGCGAACAGTGTCAAAGAAACACCCTAATAATCTACCAAGCAGGCGAACACATCCACTCTGCCACCTCTGTATGGCCATTTATTAAGTGAGGAATGGACATCGTGGGACTGCTTCCGCCAAGACGAGGTAACGTGAAATTCCTTTTAGTTTTAACTGACTAGTTTTCTAAGACGGTAGAAGTAGGGACATTCTCCCAAGTTCATGAGCAAGATATAATCACCTTCATATGAAAAAAATATCATCTGTCGATTCGGCCTACCTAAAAAAAATAAGATGTGACCACGGACCCCAGTTCACGGGAAGAAAAACTACCGAGTTCTTCAAGAAATGGCATACTAAAAGGATGTTTTCTAACTCTTTACCACCCAGTTGGCAACAGACAAGCAAAATCCTCCAATAAGTCTATACTAAACATCATGAAGAAGAAACTCGAAGAGGCCAAGGGACTGCATCCAGAAATACTCTCAGAAGTATTATGGTCACACAGAACTAACCCGGCGAAGAGCATAGAAGAGACACCTTATTCTCTAGTATATGGAATAGAAGCAGTTATACCAGTTGGAGTAAAAACCCCAGTTTGATGTACTCCCATGAAAGTGGCACTAGCAATCACGAGAGTAGGAGACAAGATCTTGACGATGTCGAAGGGCGATGAGACATGGCATACATAAGGATGGTCGCTCAGAAACAACAAGCAGACCGCTACTACAAAAAAAAGGTTCAATTGCTCAAGATCAGGGACTACGTATTCAAAGCTAAAACCTAAGCAAACAAGGATCCACGAGAAGACAAGTTGGGAACCAACTAGGACGGACCATATAAAACTATAAGTAAAGTAGACAAGGGTTCGTTCCAATTGGAAACTACGGAAAGGAAACGCCTACCAAACAATTGGAATATCAGCCATCTCAAATACTTCAACCTCTAAAAAATAAGAATGACCTGCAAGTCGTACTCTTTCTTCTCTCACTTGAGTTTTGTCCCAATAGGGTTTTCTCACGTAGGTTTATAACGAGGCGATGAGTGGGACACTTTGAGTTGGAATATACGAGAGCAGGCAAATTTTTCCTTTCCTGACTCCTCAAGATTCTCCAAGTCGAACAATGAAGGGACTAGATACACTGGGACTGGGATGCCAGCCAATACCCAAAACTTGTAATATTTTCCAAAATTCGCCTAAGGGCAAAATGATGTAATCAGAGCAACAACATCAAAATAATAAAAATGCATGTTTATCAAAACTGCTCTCCTAAACAGTACATTCGACCAAGCTCAAACAACATCTATCGGCCCTCGGCCCTGACTTATTGAAAGGTACGTGTGACAAGGCTCGAAAAACACCTATTGTCCCTCGGCCCTAACTTAACGAAAGGTACGGTCGACCAAGAACAACACCTATTGACCCTCGGCCCTAACTTAACGAAAGGTATGTTTGACCAAGCTCGAACAACACCTATTGGCCCTCGGCCCTAACTTAATAAAAGGTACGTTCGACCAAGATCGAAAAATACCTATTTTTCCTCGGGGCTAACATAACGAAAGGTACGTTCGACCAAGCTGGAACAACACATATTGGACCTCGGCCCTAACTTAACAAAAGGTACGTTCGATCAAGCTCAAACAACACCTATTGGCCTGCGGCCACGAACTAATAAGAGGAAAGTTCGACCAATCTGAACAACTCCTATTGGCCCACGACCACAACCTAATCTAAGGTACGTTAGAACAAGTTCGCAGGTACGAGATCTTATTATCCCTTCACTACGACTTAAGCAAAAATGTATGATCGGTCAACTTGAACCATATTTATTAGCCTTCGACCTCGACATAACTCAACGACATGATTCGACCCATTCGGACAACACTCATCAGCCCTAGTCCTAGACTCAAGCGGAAGATAACAATGAAAAAGACACGTAAGCAAAACACAAGTGCAAAAACTAGAAGGCATAAAGACAATTAACATATATGAGTAAAAAAGATCCTTTTTATTCATAGAGAAAGTTTATACAAAGGCGTTCAAAGATGCCAATCAAAAACACAAGAGATGAACAAAAACACAAAAATTCAGTAGTCATTGCTGCCTCGACCTCCATCATCTGCTATGTCCCCTCGGCCATCAATAGCATCATACCAGGAAATGTTCGTGAGCTGGTCCACATCCCCCTCTTCGCCTTCCTCCAAATTAGGATGAGGCATGTCAAGAAAAAAATCTTAGGGGAGTCGGACCTCACAAGTTTTGACTCTAGCCTCCCTAATAGACATCTCAAAATCGCAACCCATCTTTTTTAAATCACGAATCACGTCCAGTCGGGCTTCAGTGAGGATCCAATCTTCATACCTCTCCTGAGAAATGTCATGAAATTCATAGGTATGAGACGTAGAGGGATGCTTGGCTAGTCGGGCACTCTCGGCCTCGACAGTAGAAACCCACTCGAGCAGTCAAACATTGTCGGCCTCGGTAGCAGAATCTTGCTTGAACATCTTGGAGTTCTCCTTACCCTACTCCCCAATCCTCTCCTCGAGAATGGCCTCATTAGCTTCATCGGCTGACTGAATATTATCTTGTTCAGAACGGAAAATTCTGTTCGCCAATTCGAGAATGTCAACTTTCTGTTGGGCATCTAATCGAGAGGACTCCACCTGCTCGAACATATCTTGCTTCTCGGCGATCTCCCCTCTGAGAACCTCCATTTGAAATCGACAATCGTCCAACTGACTTTGCAGTTGAACCTCTTGATTCTGGAGGTCACTACATTGGGCCTCCATGCCTTTGCTTAGTTCGAGCTCCTTCTCCTTCCTCTTCAATGCCCTCTCAAGAATGCTGAACCTCTCCACAGCTGCCATCAACTCCTCATCTTTCTTCTTCAGCTCCTCCCTCACGAACAACATGTCGCCTTTCTCGCAAAGTTGCCTCCGAGCGTCCTCGTACTTGTCGTGGAACTCCTGGTACTTGCCTCTAAGCTTATGACAAATTTCTTTCCTTTTCTTCTCACTCTGCACACTTTCAATCTAGAATAATAGTCTGTAAAATAAGAAAAAGTAATAGTTAGAGTGTCACAACCCGGAATTCCCACCTTCGGGATCGTGATGGCGCCTAACATTTCACTTGCTAGGAAAGCCTACGTTTGAGGATTCCTTAAGCCAATTTTACTCAATTTTAATAGCAGAATCAATTAAGCCAGATAGAAGCTAAAACTCGGTGCAGAATAACATAAAGCCCATAATATCTAATACAATCTGGATGTGGAGTCATAACTCACGAGCTTCTAGAATTTTCTTCAAACAGAGTCTGAAAGAAATACAATTGTTTTGAATGAAAAGAAACAATAAAATAGGGAATGCATGACCTCTAGGTCCTATACACCGATGGCGCATCCAATGCCTCCAGATCCAGACTGGGACTCGTGCTCGAGGTTCCAACCAACGAAGTAATTTACAATCTATAAGATGCCCAGAAATGACTAATAACGAGGTCGAGTACGGGGTCGTAATTACAAGGTTGAGACTATCACTCAAATATGGGATGAAGCGGTTAAAACTCCATTTTGATTCTCAGCTCGTAGTCAACCAAGTTACTAAGACTTTCCAAATCAAAGAGTAGAGGTTGCAGAAATATCAAACTAAGATCTGCAGACTACTGCCTAATTTTGATGAATGGGAACTCGAACAAATCTCATGAACTCAGAACACCGAAGCAGATGGCCTCTCCAAATTGGACGCCACCACCAAAAGCATAACGACCGAGGACAAGGGCGTGATTCACCTCCTCAACTTGGTATTAGAACAAGTCGAGGTAAAATCTATAAATTTAACTTGGGACTGGCGCGATTGTATTATTACTTATTTGCAGGACGACACCCTCCCAAGCGACAAAATGAAAGTAAAAAGCTAAAGATGCAAGCCGCTAGATACAACCTCCTTCACAACGACCTATATAAAAGAACAGACGAACGCCCTTTGGCAAAATGCTTAAGCCCAAACCAAACCCAATGTGTTCTTGAGGAAGTCCACGAAGGTCATTGCGCTTATTTCGGTGACCGAGCACTCGTTAAGTTCCTCATACGAGGCGGCTATTATTCACTCACCATGAAGAAAAATGCCTCAAAATTAGTGAAGAAGTGCGAACAGTGTCAAAGAAATGACCTAATAATCCACCAAGCAAGCGAACACATCCACTCTGTCACCTCTCTATGGCCATTTATTAAATGAGGAATGAACATCGTGGGACCGCTTCTGCCAAGACGAGGTAATGTAAAATTCCTTTTTGTTTTAATTGACTAGTTTTCTAAGTGGGTAGAAGCAGAGACATTCTCCCAAGTTCATGAGCAAGATATAATCACCTTAATATGAAAAAATATCATATGTCGATTCGGCCTACCTAAAAAAAATAAGATGTGACCACGGACCCCATTTAACGGGAAGAAAAAACACCGAGTTCTTCGAGAAATGGCATATTAAAAGAATACTTTCTAACTCCTTATAACCCAGTTGGCAATGGACAACCAGAGTCCTCCAATAAGTCTATACTAAACATCGTGAAGAAGAAACTTGAAGAGGCCAAGGGACTACGGACAAAAATACTCTCAGATGTATTATGGGCACACAGAATCATCCCGAAGAAGAGCATAGAAGAGACACCTTATTCTCTAGTCTACGGAACAGAAGCAGTTATACCAGTCGGAGTCAGAGATCCCAACTTAATATACTCATGAAAGTGGCACCAGCAATGACGAGAGTAGGAGACAAGATCTCGGCGAGGTCGAAGGGCGATGAGACATGGCATACGTAAGAATGGTCGCTACGAAATAACAAGCAAACCACTACCACAACAAAAAAATAAAGGTTCGATTGCTCAAGATCGGGGATTACATAATCAAAGCCATAACCCAAGCAATCTGGGATCCACGAGAAGACAAGTTGGGAACCAACTAGGACAGACCATATAACACTATAGTCAAAGTAGACAAGGGTTCGATCCAATTGGAAACTGTGGAAGGGAAGCTCCTACCAAATAATTGGAATATCAACAATCTCAAGTACTTCAACTTCTAAAAATAAAGAATGCCCCGTAAGTCGTACTCTTTCTTCTCTCACTTGAGTTTTATCCCAATGGGTTTTCTCAGGTAGGTTTTTAACGAGGCGATGAGTAGGACACTTTGAGTTGGAATATACGAGAGAAGACAAAATTTTCATTTCCCGACTCCTCAAGATTCTCCAAGTCGAACAATGAAGGGACTAGATATACTAGGAGTGGGATGCTAGCCACTACCCAAAACTTGTAATATTTTCCAAAAATTGCCTAAGGGCAAAATGATGTAATAAGAGCAATGACATCAAAATAATAGAAATGCATGTTCATCGAAACTGCTCTCCTAAATAGTACATTCGAAGAAGCTAGAACAACACCTATCGGGCCTCGACCCTGACTTATTGAAAGGTATGTACGGCAAGGCTCGAACAACACCTATTGTCCTTCGGCTCTAACTTGACAAAGGGTACGTTCGACCAAGTACAACACCTATTGACCCGTGGCCCTAACTTAACAAAAGGTACATTTGACCAAGCTTGAACAATACCTATTGGCCCTCAGCCCTAACTTAATGAAAGGTGCGTTCGACCAAGCTCTAACAATACCTATTTTCCCTCGAGCCTAACATAGTTAAAGGTACGTTCGACCAAGCTGGAACAACACCTATTGGACCTCGGCTCTAACTTAACAAAAGGTACGTTCGATCAAGATCGAACAACACCTATCGGCCTGCGGTCACAAACTAATGAGAGAAAAGTTCGACCATCCTGAACAACTCCTATTGGCCCACGACCACAACCTAATCTAAGGTACGTTAGAACAAGTTCGCATGTACGAGATCTTATTAGCCCTTGGCTACGACTTAAGAGAAAATGTATGATTGGTCAACTCGAACCACATTTATTAGCCTTCGACCTCGACATAACTCAACGACATGATTCGACCCATTCGAACAACATTCATCAACCCTAGTCATATACTCAAGTGGAATATAACAATGAAGAAGACACAGAAGCAAAACACAAGTACAAAAACAAGAACGCACAAAGACAATAGGCATATATAAGTCAAAAAATATACTTTATATTCATAGAGAAAATTTATACAAAGGCGTTCGAAGATACCAACCAAAAACATAAGAGATGAACAAAAACACAAAAATTCAGTAGTCATCGCAGCCTCGACCTCCATCATCCTCTCCGCTCCCTCAACCATCAGTAGCATCATACCAGGCACTATTCGTGAGCTAGTACACATCCCCCTCTTCGTCTTCCTCCGAATTAGGATGAGGCATATCAAGATAAATATCTTAGGGGAGCTGGGCCTCACAAGCTTTGACTCGAGCCTCCTTAATAACCATCTCAAAATCACAACCCGTCTTTTTGAAATTGCGAATAACGTCCACTCAGGATTCAGCGAGGATCCAATCTTTTTACCTCTCATGAGAAATGTCAAGAAATTCATAGGCATGAGACATAGAGAGACGCTTGGCTAGTTAGGCACTCTAGGCCTCGATAGTAGAAATCCAATCGAGCAGTCAAAGCGTTCTTAGCCTCGGTAGCAGAATCTCGCTCAAACAACTTGGAGTTCTCCTTACCCTACTCTCTAATCCTCTCCTTGAGAATGGCCTCCTTAGCTTCAGCAGCTGACTGAATACTATCTTGTTCAAAACAGAAAATTCTTTTCGCCAATTCAAGAATGTCAACCTTCCTCCGAGCATCTAATCGCGAGGACTCCACCTGATCGAACATCTCTTGCTTCACAATGATCTCCCCCCTGAGAACCTCCATTTGAAATCGACAATCATCCAACTGAATTTGCAGTTGAAACTCCTGATTCTAGAGGTCACTACATTGGGCCTCCACGCCTTTGCTTAGTTCGAGCTCCTTTTCCTTCCTCTTCAATGCCCCCTCAAGAATGCCGAACCTCTCAACAATCGCCTTCAACTCCTCATCTTTCTTATTCAGCTCCTCCCTCACGAATGACATGTCGCCCTTCTCGCAAAGATGCCTCCGAGCGTCCTGGTACTTGTCGTGGAACTCCTGGTACTTGCCTTTAAGCCTATGATAAATTTCTTTCCTTTTCTTCTCCCTCTGCACACTTCAATCTCCAGAATAATAATTTGTAAAACAAGAAAAGTAAGAATTAGAGTGTCACGACCCGGAATTCCCACCTTCGGGCCCGTGATGGCGCATAACATTTCAATTGCTAGGCAAGCCTACGTTAGAGGATTCCTTAAGCCAATTTTACTCAATTTTAATAACATAATCAGTTAAGCAAAATAGAAGCTAAAAATTGGTGCAAAATAATATAAAGCCCATAATATCTAATATAATCTGGATCTGGAGTCATAACTCACGAGCTTGTAGAATTTTCTACAAACAGAGTCTGAAAAAATACAACTGTTTTGAATGAAAAAACAATAAAATAGGGAAAATAGAAGGGGGATTCATGGTCTGCGGATGCCAGCAGATCTACCTCAAGTCTCCAATAAGTAAATCCAAGCTGCTATGCCTCACGAACAACTAGGCCAGTACCGAAGTATGCACAAAAAGTATAGAGTGTATTATGAGTACAACCGATCCCACATACTCGTAAGTGTCGAGCCTAACCTCGACGAAGTAGTGACTAGGCTATGATAAGACACCCATGTAACAAAACTGTGCAGATAACAATATATGTACAAGATAATAAAAAATAAAATCTAAACATGTACTACTGGGAGGGGACACGCTAAAAGGGATACTGGATATGAGAAAATACAGCAAAAATGATAACCAAAACAGTCAGTATGCCTTTAACCAGTACAAATAATTAAGCACAATGGAGAAAATTGCACGACATCACCCTTTGTGCTTTTACTCTCAACCGCACAATGAAATAATGATACTGCATGGCATCAACCTTCGTGCTTTTACTCTCACTCACAATATAAATCAGTACATACGGAACGACATCACCCTTCGTGCATTAACTCTCATAACATGGCACGTCATCAACTTTCGTGCATTAACACTCACAATATGGTACGGCATCACTCTTCGTGCATTAATACTCACATATGCCATGATATCACCTTTCGTGCATTAACACTCTCCCTTACTATATAACAATGAACACGTAACAACAAGGAGATAGAATCAACAACAGCAAGCCTTACGTCGACAATGGTTCCACAATACCAATCTCAACCTTAGAAACAACACAATTATCACAAAATCCCATAAACGTGGTAAGAACAATCAATTTAAATAGTAACTAGTCTAAGCATGGATAACATGATCAAGATAAACAATAAAAATTCAAGAACAAGTCCCACCAGCATGCTTTAACCCGACAACAACACATAAGTACTCGTCATAGCACATATACGTTTTACCCAACATTTAAATATGTAGCAAATAGACAAACAAATCCTAATCCCTCAAGTCAAGGTTAACCACGACACTTACCTCGCTCCAAGGATCAATTAAAAGCTCAACCACAACTTTGTCTTTCAAACAAGCCTCCGAACCAATAGAATCTAGCAAATTACCAGCCAAACGATTCAAATTAAGCCTTAGGAACTACCCACAATTGCAAAGGATTTTAGTTAGGTCATTATTAAAAAAGTCAACTCCCAGGACCGCTTGGTCCAAACCCAAAATTCGAACCAAAATCCGATTACCCATTCATCCCGGAGATCGGTTATGTAATTTGTTTTGGAATCTGACCTCAATTTGAGGTCAAAATCCCAATTTTTAAAAATCCTTTATTCTACCTAAAGCCCCCATTTCTACCATGAGATTTTAGGTTGAAATCTTAGGAAATGTAATGAAAGATTGAAAGAAAATAGATTAGAATCACTTACAAATGATTTGGGAAAGAAGAGTTCTTTGAAAAATCACCTTTAGGATTTTCTTGTTTTGAAAATTTGAAGAACGAACAAAAATACCGTCTAACTCCTAATTTGTTCAGTCGCAGATGTCGCATTTGCGACTAAGGGTTCGCAATTACAAACCCTCACAAATGTGAAGAACACCTCACAAATGCGAAGTCCGCGCACCTCTGCTTTCATTTCATTTGCGATGAAGTGTTCGCAAATGCGAACTCTGGCCTCCCCCCAATTGCGACCTCTGGATCGCAAATGCGACTCATGTTGACCCCGGTATCTTTGCAAATGCGAAGACATTGCCTGCAAATTCTAGCCTGTCAGGATTGGGGAATGTTCGCAAATACGAACATTGATCTCGCAATTGCGAGATCAGAGACCAGTTACCATAAATTGTAGAACCATCTGAGTTGTAAGTCTAGACCACTTTGTAGCCTATCCGAAGCTCACCCTAGCCCTCGGGGCTCTAAACCAAATATGCACACAAGTCTAAAAATATCATACAAACTTGATCGCGGGATCAAATTGCCAAAATAATACCTAGAAATATGAATTGAGCATCAAATAAAAGGAAATTTTCAAGAAAACTCATGAACTTCTATTTTCACAACCGGACGTCCAAATCACATCAAACCAACTCCGCTTCTCACCAAATTTCGCAGACAAGTCATAAATATAGTAATGGACCTATATCAGGTTTCGAAACTAAAATACGGACCCGATATCAATAAATTCAAATATTGGTCAAACTTTCAAAGTCATTAAGCTTTTAAACTTTCAAATTTCGACAAAATGCGATAACTCGGGCTAGGAACTTTCAAATTCGATTCCTGGCATACTCCCAAGTTGCAAGTTATGATACGCACCCACTAGGACCGTCAAAATATGAATCCGGGTCTATTTGCTCAAAACCTTGTCCGAAGTCAACTCAAATAGATTTTAAGGAAAACATTTCACAGTTTCTCAATTTTTAACCTAAAAAATTTCTGAAAAAATATCCGGACTGATCACGCAAATCGAGAAGGACTAATATGAGGTATTTTAGGCTTCAAAGCACAGAATTAGGTTCTAAACCATAAGATGACCTATTGGGTCATCACATTCTCCACCTCTAAAACAACAATTCGTCATCGAACGAACATTGACAAGTACATGGGCTGGTGAAAAGGTGTGGATATCTACTCCGCATGTCCGTCTCGGACTCCTAAGTAGTTGCCTCGATGGGCTGGCCTCTCCACTGGCTTGAACTGAAGAATAACTCTTTGACCTCAACTGACGAACCTGCTAGGCTAGAATAGCCACCGGCTCCTCCTCATAAGTCAAATCCTAGTCCAACTAGACAGAGCTGAAATCTAACACACAGGACAAATCATCGTGCTACTTTCAGAGCATGGACACATAGAAAACCAGATAAACCGCTGATAAACTAGGTGGTAATGCAAGCTTGTAAGCCACCTCACCCACTCTATGAAGAATCTAAAAAGGTCTGATATACCTAGGTCTCAACTTTCCCTTCTTTCTAGACCTCATCAAACCCTTTGTGGGAGAAACCAGGAGCAAATCTCTCTCTCCAACTATGAATGCAACGTCACGAACTCTACGGTCAACATAACTCTTCTGCTTGGACTGAGTTGTGCGAAGTTGATCCTTAATAATCTTAACCTTGTCCAAGGCATCTTGTATTAAATCTATACCCAATAATCGAGACTCCCCTGACTTGAACCATCCAACTGACGAACGACACTGCCTCTCGTATAATGCCTCACAAGGAGACATCTGAATGCTCGACTGGTAGCTGTTATTGTAGGCAAACTCTACAAGTGGAAAGAACTGATCCTAAGAGCCTCCGGAGTCTATAATACAAGTGTGGAGCATATCCTCTAATATTTGAGTAGTGCGATCGGACTAAGTCCCCGTCTGAAGATGAAATGATATGCTCAACTCAACCTCCGTGCCTAACTTAAGCTGTACTGCCCCCCAGAAATGTGAGGTGAACTGCGTACCTCGATCAGAAATGATATACACGGGCACCATGAAGACAAACGATCTTGCAGATGTAAATATCTGCCAACTCTGAAGAATATGTAACTTCCACAGGAATGAAATGCGCTGACTTGGTTAGCCTGTCCACAATGACCCAAACTATATTAAACTTCTTCTGAGTCTCTAGGAATCCAACAACGAAATCCATAGTGATACGCTCCCATTTCCACTCAGGAATCTCCAACTTTTGAAGAAAACCACCAGACCTCTAATGCTCATACTTTACTTGCTGACAATTTAGACACCAAGCTACATATGCAACTATTTCCTTCTCAATCCTCATCCACCAATAATGCTATCGCAAGTTCTAATACATTTTGGTGGCACTCGGATGAATAAAATATCGGGAACTATAGGCCTTCTCAAGAATCAACTCACAAAGTCCGTCCACATTAGGCACATAAACACAACCATGTGTCCTTAAAACTCCATGATCTCCAACATTAACTTGATTAACACAACCGTGCCGTACTGTGTCCCTAAGGACGAGAAAATGAGGGTCATCATACTGCCGCTTTGTGATGCGCTGAAACAATAAAGACCGAGTGACTGTACAAGCTAGAGCACAACTGGACTCAGAAACATCCAACCTCACGAACTGATTGGCTAAAGCCTGAACATCTAATGCAAGCGGTCTCTCGTCGACTGGAATGTACGCAAGGCTGCCCATACTTACTGACTTTTTAATCAAAGCACCGTCCACTACATTGGCATTCCCGAGATGATACAAGATGGTGATATCATAGTCTTTCAATAGTTCCAACCACCTCCTCTACCTCAAGTTGAGCTCCTTCTGTTTGAACAAGTAATGCAAGCTCTGATGATCCATGAATACCTCACACGACACGCCGTAAAGATAATGCCCACAAATCTTCAGCCCATGGACAATGGCTACCAACTCTAAGTCATGAACAGGGTAATTATTCTTTTGAACTGTTCATGCCCAACTCTAGTCCAAAAAAGGATAAGCGGTCGCTGCAATATAATCCGATCTAAAAGTCCGAAGTCGAATCCCATAGAGAACTAAGGCTTATCTATATCTATTTAATATCACTAAGAAGACAAGATTGAACAATTTTCTAAATTATAAAGATTGAGATTTATATTTCTAACTAATTAACTAGCAAATACTACAAAGCGGTAAAATTATCAACTAACAAGACAAAGAGTTGGAGACTAAACTAAGGAGGTCTAGAGTTATGATTTCCCCAATTGTCGAAATCCTTCTAGCTATGTTCCCTACAATTTTTCCAGTGTATCCTCTACCGATCGTGAGCACTTTAGGTGTCGTAATTCTCTCTTTGGCAACTACAACTATTTACTAGACATATTATCTCGAATTATGCTAGTTGGCTTTATCTAACCGCTCACTATGACCACATCAAGGCTTTGTTATTTCTAAACCTACCTTTAAACCCATTATATTGATTTCTCACATACGTTAGGAGTGACGTTGTTTAACAACTACCTAAATATGTACTCCTCTCGAGCACTACATATTAAATAGGCATAGTCAATTGATGGCCATTCAATCAACAACAACAAACATGTAGTTGAACAAGTAGAAAAATCCAACGGCTCAATTATATAAAAACATAACAAGAATTTATCCTACAAAAGGTTCTATCAAAACCCTAGATAACAAATTAGCTATTCATAATAGTATGTAAAACTACAATACTAAAAATCATAACCAAGAATGAAAAATAGGAAGAGGAAGGAAAAACTCGTTGAAGAATTCCTCGCCTTGCTCCTATTGTGTTTCTGCCTCCTTAGGTCGAAACTGTGTTGAAAATTGGTCTCTTCCTTAAAAATACTATTTTTCCATGTACATATACGAAGTAGGGTCGGGCCCAAATAATTATACCTTCTCCTACGCGAAAAAGTATAATATTTCACGTCTGGACTACCGCGGCTGCGGTCAACCGCAGTACGGATGCGGTACATTGCAAGGCTACTGCCTCAGCCCGCCTGAGGTCCGCGGACACAGTTTCGACCGCGTTTTTTATCCTGTTACGTTTGGAATTTGAAAAAACGTAAAACATGAAAGTTGTATCCCTTTGAATTAGCTTTCCAACCATATATAGTAATTGTGGATTCCAAATAGAGTTCTGAGCAAAATATTATGTGTATTTTACTAGACAGTGCACAATATACCTATTCGATTCTTCGTTTTGTTGCTCTATCATATGTTGATCCCCGAATACGATCCCGACTTAATTCCTTGGGATTTTACTTAGAATTCAAAGATCCAAATCACTTGAATTCATTCCATAACATCTACATAGCTCATAATCACTCCTACAAGACATTAAACATAGTTAGTGCAAAACACTAGCGATTAAAGCGCAAACTCAGCTAAAGTGCAGTAAATTAGAGTGTAATAATTGACTAAAATACGTAATTATAGCCTATCGTCAATACCCCACACTTAACCCATTGTTCGTCCTCGAGTAATTAAACTACACTTTATATAGACACGACCCTTTTTTTAAAATAATTTTCCTAACTCATCACACCAAAAATATTTAAAATAGACTAAGCACAAAAGCGTAACATCTTCACCTCAAGATTTGACTCACAAGTAACACGTATTATTCATAACTCACCCACTTACTCTAATATAGAGGTCAATGACATTAACTTTCCTTCATGAATCAACTACCCTCACACAACAAAAGAGAGTAGTTCCACACAATAAAATTTAAGAACACTCAGAAAATCAAGATAGAAAGAATTTACTCACTCTCAAAAATAATATTCATACGCCACAAAAGATGCACCATAAGTTTGCCCATAGTGTATTACTCCACTAATCGATCTCATTCAATCTAGGATAAATTAGGACTTTATTTAGTTGTAATGTAAGCTACGGGACGGGTAGGATACATTTAGATATAAGAGTGACTACACCTCCCTAAGCACTTTAATACATATACTTTAACATTCAAACCCCATACTTATGTCAAACCAAAACTCCACCTTCACATCAATGTATATTACCACATTCTTCTTTAAGCACACTTACATCAAAAGCCATCACTTATCAAGGAATTTTTTTCACAACAATCCAACTATTTTTTTCAATTCAAGTGGCTCTTACTTTTTCTCAACAGTGCACCTTTATCCTTATTTAATTAGTTCCACTCAAAAGCCAAACCAACCATCCCACACTTTAACCTTTACAAAGTTCATAAATAATTCAAGTGCTCACGAGAGGTTACAATGGTTCAAATAGATGGTTAATTCAAACAAATGGATAAGGCTTGTAATGTGGTTGCCAAAGAAACAAGATTACATGCTCAAAGGGGTTAACTACGATACATAATAATTAGCCGAGTAAAATATACATATCCGGCTCAACAAAGAAATGCCTATATCACTTCCAAGACTGAACAAAACTACTATTTCGCTTTGCAAACACACAAGGCAAGTTCTAGGCATCAAATGCAATGCACAGAATCTAACAAATCCTTACACACGCATGACATATAACTCACTCAGGATTGGTTTCATCAAGACACTCGAGTCAAAGCAGTTAAGCAAAGTTAAGATCATACAATTTAAGGTACTTATACAAGAGTAAAAAATTGAGACTAAGCATCACAACCAAAGTACCCACTATTCTCAAGGCATAACAAAGTCAAGAGATATTGCTTCAATTCAAAACACAACACAATGGCTCCTATTCCTAAAAAAAAACTAACTACACCCCATTCAAATAAAACCCTTGAAAAAGAACCGTGGCACAAAGAAAAACTAAGGGGTAATTATTACACTACCTACAAAGAAAATCTTTTTTTTTTAGACTTAAATCCCTCAAAACAATTGTCTAATAGATCCATCGTCGGGAAAAGTCCAATCTTTTCTATTTCAAAAAAAGATTATTCAATTAAACTAACACAACTAAAATAGCATAGAAAGTCACCCAGACAATCTCATCACCCCGCACTTAAAATTGTGCATTGTCCCCAATGCACACCATAACTAATAAAAGGGTAAAAGAGACTCCCCGGTAGGCCAAAGTCCAAAGCACTAACAACTCATGGGGTACTCAGACTTCTCCCAAACTTGGTCCTTCGTGCGGGTACCTCACACTTAGTTCCAATCATTTGGTTTGTTGTTGCATCCTTCCAATAGCTTTACTTTCCATGCTCCTAGAAAATAAAAAAATTACACTACAAAAATAATACAATTAAAAAAATAAATAAATAAAACAAAGCAATAAAGCTGGGTTGCCTCCCAACAAGCACTTGATTTAACGTCTCGGCACGAGTCGAATCACTTTTTACCTCCACCTCGAGCTTATGAATTGAACCCCCAATTTGGCATCAAGTTTTCGGCTATGCTCCAGGGGTGGAGGAACAAATCTAATTGTCCCAAGCAACCATTGTACTATTTTACACTTCTTGGCTTTTAGATGAGGTATGTAGTCCTGTCTTTCTAGCAAGAAAAATTCCAGAATGTAGGCACCTTGTTCCTCATTCCTTGACTTCTCAATCGACTCGGATGACTCTATTTCCATATCGTCATCCAAGCACAATGTAGAAGAATGTTTGAAGTGAGGACCAATGCGCTCACACACATGAACTTCAGGACTTTCATTATCCTCAACATCAAGGATACTTGAGTCAATAAAATTTGTATCCTCAATGTCCTTGGCTGACTCTAGTCTCATTTCTTCAACATTGACATCCTCAAATTGTAGTTGGCTAGGTTGTTGATGTTCTACTCTGACCTCCCCAAATAACACCTCAAGTTCATGCTCTTCTTGGCTACTATCATCAATATTGGCTTGTTGAGCATTAACAACTCCAACCACTTGACTCAATTGAGCCTCCAAGTTGCGAATAGTTTCCCCTTGCCTCTCTATCTGTAGTTGTTTCTCATTATTTTGTTCCAGAAGGTACTTTAACATATCCTTGATCTCCTTCAAGTCTGCATTCCCAAGTTCTTTGTTCCTATTAACTTCACAAGAAAAGGTAGAACCATCATAGGAAGGGGTTGGGGGAAAATAAGAAATATAAGCACAACCAAGGAGGTGACCATTTTTACCACCACACACATCACACATATTCCACAAATAAGATTGAATTGGTGCACATAACTCGCTCTTAGAAATATTTTGATAATTTTGATACGGGTAGTTTCATTTACAATATTTATGAGGATCAATAATAGAATTATCTACACCTAAATTCTCATAATTCCAAGATGTCATGTTTCTCAAATCAACGGTTATAATAAAATTAAAAAAAAACAAAAAAAAATACAAGTTCAAACTCGCAACCTAGAAATATATACAGCTACAGCTACAACTACACCGTTAATTCCCCAGCAATGGCGCCAAAATTTGATCACACCCAACTCTAGTCCTAAAAAGGATAAGCGGTCGCTGCAATATAATCCGGTCTAAAAGTACGGAGTCGAATCCCATAGAGAACTAAGGCTTAGCTATATCTATTTAATATCACTAAGAAGACAAGATTGAATAATTTTCTAAATTATAAAGATTGAGATTTATATTTCTAACTAATTAACTATAAAATACTACAAAGCGGTAAAATTATCAACTAATGAGACAAAGGGTTGGAGACTAAACTAAGGAGGTCTAGAGTCATGATTTCCCCAATTGTCGGAATCCTTCTAGCTATGTTCCCTATAATTTTTCCAGTGTATTTTCTAGTGACCGTGAGCACTTTAGGTGTCGTAATTCTCACTCGAGCAACCACAATAATTTACTAGATATATTCTCTCGAACTATGCTAGTTGGCTTTATCTAACCGCTCACTATGACCACGTCAAGACTTTGTTATTTCTAAACCTACATTTAAACCCAATGTATTGATTTCTCATATACGTTAGGAGTAATGCTGTTCGACAACTACCTAAATATATACTCTATATCGAGCACTACACACTATAGGCACAATCAATTGATGGCCATTCAATCAACAACAACAAACACATAGTTGAACAAGTAGAGAAATCCAACGGCTCAATTATATAAAAATATAACAAGAATTTATCCTACAAAAGGTTCTATCAAAATCCTAGATAACAAATTAGCTATTCATAATAGTATGTAAAATAGAATACTAAAAATCATAACCAAGAATGAAAAATAGGAAGAGGAAGGAAAAACTCGTTGAAGAATTCCTCGCCTTGCTCCCATTGTGTCTCTGCCTCCTTAGGTCGAATCTATGTTAAAAATTGGTATCTTCCTTAAAAATACCATTTTCCATGTATATATACCAAGTAGGGTCAGGCCCAAATAATTATACCTTCTCCTATTCGAAAAAGGATAATATTTCACTTCTGGACTGCCGCGGCCGCGGTCAACCGCGGTACGGACGCGGTACATTGCAAGGCTACTGCCTCAGATTCATGGACATAGTTTCAACTGTGTTTTTCACCATGTTCCTTTTGGAATTTGAAAAAACGTAAAACATGAAAGTTGTATCCCTTTGAATTATTTTTCAAACCATAAATTGTGGACCCAAATGGAGTTCTGAGAAAAACGTTATGTGCATTTTACTAGACAGTACGCAATATGCCTCGATTCTTCATTTTGTTGCTCTATCATGTGTTGATCCCTGAATACGATCTCCGCTTAATTCCTTGGGATTTTACTCAGACTTCAAAGCTCTAAATTACTTGAATTCATTCCATAACATCTACATAGCTCGAAATCACTCCTACAAGGCATAAAAACAGTTAGTGCAAAACACTAGCGATTAAAGTGCAAACTCAACTAAAGTGCAGTAAATTAGAGTGTAATAATCAACTAAAATATGTAATTATAGCCTAATCATGAACCTTCAACTGTCGTGACGTATATGCGATCACCCTGCCATCTTGCATCTATACCGCAGCAAGTCCAATACGAGATGAATCACAATATATCGAATAAGATCCTGAACATGTGGGCAACACCAACACTGGCGCTGTAGTCAAATCAGTCTTGAGCTTCTGAAATCTCGCCTCATACTCGTTTGAAAATCTGAATGGGGAACCCTTCTGGGTTAACCTGGTCAATGGGGTTGCTATAGATGAGAACCCCTCTACGAACCGATGGTAATAACTCGCCAAACCCAAGAAACTCCATATCTCCGTAGCTGAAGTAGGTCTAGTCTAGTTCTGAACTGACTCAATCTTCTTAGGATCCACCTGAATTCCCTCTGGTGATACAACATGCCCTAAGAAAGCAACTAAATCTAACCAAAACTCACATTTTGAAAGCTTAGCATATAACTGCTATCTCTCATAATCTGAAGTACAATCCGAAGATGTTGCTCATGCTCCTCTCGACTATGGGAGTAGATCAAGATATCATCAATAAACACAATCACAAAGGAATCCAGATAGGACTTGAACACTTGGTTCATCAAATGCATAAATGTTGATGGGGCATTTGTCAGCCCAAATGACATCACTAGAAACTCATAATACCCATACCAAGTGAAAGGCTGTCTTAGGGACATCAGATGCCCTAATCCTTAACTGATGGTAGCCAGACCTCAAATCGATCTTTGAAAACACCTTGGCACCCTGGAGCTGATCAAATAAGTCATCAATCCTTGGCAATGGATACTTGTTCTTGATGGAGACGTTGTTCAACTACCAATAATCTATGCACATCCTCATCGATCCATCATTATTCTTCATAAACAACACAGGCTCACCCCAGGGTGAGACACTTGATCTAATGAAGCCATTATCAAGCAAATCTTGCAACTTCTCATTCAATTCTTTCAACTCTAGAGAGGCTATACGATATGGCAGAATAGAAATGGGCTGAGTACCCGGAGCCAAATCAATGCAGAAGTCAATATCCCCATCGGGTGGAATCCCCGATACGTCTGCAGGAAACACCTCTGAAAACTCACGAACAACTAGTACCGAATCCATGGAAGGAACCTCCACACTAGAATCACGGACATAAGCCAAATAAACTAGATACCCCTTCTCGACCATATGCCGAGCCTTCAAATAAGAGATAACCCTACTGGTAGAATGACCAGGAATCCCTCTCCACTCTAGTCGGGGAAACCCAGGTAAGGCTAAGGTCACCATCTTGGCGTGACGATCTAATATAGCATCATAAGGTGATAGCCAATCCATACCTAAGATAATATCAAAATCTACCATATTGAGAAGTACGAGATCTACACTAGTCTCAAGACTCCCAACTATAACCACAAACAAATGATAAACACGATAAAAAACAATAGCATCCCCCATAGGTGTAGACACCTACACAGGAGCACTCAAAGAATCACGAAGTACAACCAAATATGAAGCAAAATAGGATGACACATAGGAATAAGTAGAACCCGGATCAAATAGAACTGAAGCATCTCTATTGTAAACTAAAACAGTACATGTGATAACAACATCATATGACTCAGCCTCAGGACTGGATGGAAAAGCATAGTATCGAGGATGGGCCCCACCACTCTGAACTGCATCCCTAGGATGGCCCTAGTTGGCTAGCCTCCACCTCTAGTAACCTGACCTCCACCTTTAGCTGCCTGACCCCTACCTCTAGCTGGCTGAGAGAGCGGTGACACACCTAGTGCCGAGACCATGGCATGAGAACTTTGATGTTGCAAGCTGCTTGATGCCCGAGGATAAAATATAGAAATGTGCATCGGATCACCACAAGTATAATAGGACCTTAGTTGTTGTGACTGCTAATCCTGAAACTAACCTTGTCGACCTGAGTAACAACCCTGAAAGATCTGGAGTGGAGGTGCACTAATAGGAGCTGGTGGTGTATTGTAGGCTAGCTGGTCGGAATAAGACATATGAGGGCCGCGACCACCTGAATCACCGTGGGATGCCTATGATGTTGAATGAAACGGCATGGGAGGATGGACTCTACCAAAAGTACCCCTGCCTCTAGATGAGGCACCACAGAACCCGTCGGAATGACGAGGCCTCTTATTAGACCCCTGACCTCCCCCCTATGCAAGAACCATTTTGACTTGCTTGGCGACTTTGGCAGTTGTCTGAAAAGAAATCTCACTCCGTGTCTCCTTGGCCATCTACAACTTGATAGGTTGAGCAAGTCCCTCAATAAACCTACTCCCCTCTCTCTCTCTCTCTCTTTCTGTAGGAAGTATGAGAATAGCATGACGGGCCAGATCCACAAAATGAGTGTCATACTGAGTGACTGACATACTGCCCTGCCGGAGACGCTCGAACTACCTATGATAATCCTCTTGCAGTATGACAAGAAGGAACTTCTCAAGAAATATTTGAGAGAAATGGTCCCAAGTAAGAGTAGGTGACCCAGCTGGTCTAGTCGATACAAAATCCTTCCACCATCTCTTGGCAAAACCCATCATCTGAAACATAGCAAAATCGACCCCATTGGTCTCAACTATCCCCAAGTTTTGCAGCCCTCATGGAAGTTGTCAAGATAATCTTGTGGCTCCTTAGAAGGTGTACCACTGAAGTGAACTGGAAAGATCTTGGTAAACTTGTCCAATCTCAATAAGCCCACAGAAAACATGGCTGGTCCATCACCAGCCTGTGTCACAACAACCGGCTGAGCTACCTCAACTGGCTGGGCTATTAGACTCTGATACCGGGGAGCCATCTGCTCTGGAGTGTGGGTAGCGGGAGTCTGTTCTCCTCCCCCATCCTAAGAGACGGCTGGTGCCATAGGAAATGTTCCGGCCTGGACCACACTCTCCATAAGGCCCACTAAACGAACTAGAGCATCCTGAAGTACTGGGGTGCCAATGAACCCCTACGGGACCTGAGCTGGTCCAACAGACACAGTCTTAACTGGAACCTCCTCATTAAACTCCACATGAGGCTCCACTGCTGGTGCTGCTGCTCGAGCTCTGGGATAAGCTCTGCCCCTTCCTCGGCCTCTAGAATGATCTTGGCCTCGACCTCTGCCTCTCGTAGGAGCTGCCACTGAGGGATCCGACTACTTCCTAGCTGAAGATACAATCATGTTCTCGCCATCTACGAGAGAACAAGAGTAGAAGAGTTCAATTAGTAATGAGAGAAAGAACTCACACAACAGAGAAGAATAAAAGTGAAATTTGTTTCTAAACTTCAAAGCCTATGAAAGATATGTACAGACATCTCCGTATCGATCCTCCAGACTCTACTAAGCCTGCTCGTGACTTGTGAGACCTAGGCAACCTAGTGCTCTGATACCAACTTGTCACGACCCGGAATTCCAACCTTCGGGACCATGATGACACCTAACATTTCACTTACTAGGCAAGCCTACATTAAAGGATTCCTTAAGCCAATTTTAGTCAATTTCAATAACATAATCAATTAAGCCAAATAGAAGCAAAAACTAAGTGCGGAATAACATAAATCCCATAATATCTAATATAATCCGGATCTGAAGTCACAACTCACGAGCTTCTAGAATTTTCTACAAATTCAGTCTAAAAGAAATACAACTGTTTTGAATGAAAAATAAAATAAAATAGGGAAAATAGAAGGGGACTTCAAGGTCAGCGGACGCCAGCAAATCTACCTCGAGTCTCCAATAAGCAAATCCAAGCTACTACACCTCACGATCATCTAGGGTCGGTACCAAAGTCTGCACAAGAAGTGCAGAGTATGGTATGAGTACAACCGACCCCATGTACTCGTAAGTGTCGAGCCTAACCTTGATGAAGTAGGGACGAGACTATGACAAGACACCCACATAATAAACCTTTGTAGATAATAGTATATGTACAAGATAATAATAAGTAAAAGTTAAACATGTACTATTAGGAGGGGAGATGCTAAAGGGGATACTGGATACGAGAAAATACAACAGAAATGATAACCAGAACAGTCAATGTCACACCTCCTTTTGGCGCTACCGCACCCCGCGAAGGGCGTGGTAAAGGGAGTTTTTCCAATTAAAGGACAATCGAAACGGGATTTATTATTAAGATTCAGATTCGCCACTTGAGAGATTTATGGTGTCCCAAGTCACCGGTTTGAATTCCGAATCAAGGAAAAAGTTGACTCTATATTACAGTCTACGAATCAGAAATTCGGATAAGGAATTCTGTTAACCCGGGAGAAGGTGTTAGGCATTCCCGAGTTCCGCGGTTCTAGCACGGTCGCTCAACTGTCACATTTGGCTTATTTATCTGATTTTAATAACATGCTTTAACGTATGTGCAACTTTTAACTTTTAACCGCCTTTGATTGTTATTATTTTTATAAGAATTGCAACGTTGTGAAAATGTATCTCGAACCACGTTACATCAATGTTCCCGTGGTTATTGACACATTTCGACTTTGTTGAGATTTAGATTTGGGTCACATAAATGTGCACCCGAGTTTAGGGAGATAACATTATTAAATACGCGCCTAAAGATACTAACGTGTTTTTATTTTTTGGGAAAAGGCCGTGAAATTCGCTAAACGACCCATCTCGAAGTCTAAGAATTTGTAATAATCATCTATTGAGGGCCCTGCAATTTGCGTGTTATTTGGCGAGGCTCGTCCCATTTATTATTTAAAGGGGCTAATTGACTGCTTTTATAATTTATTATTTTAAAGAGACTTGTAACGTCGTGAAAATGCACTCCCTAACCACACCGTACCAGTACGCCTGTGGCTTTAGATACATTTCGACTTCGTTG